>RJWJ010005780.1:8151-66282 GCA_004363605.1 Indri indri
TGGAACCATTTCCGATACTCCTCTTACAGACGCTTCCTCCCGTCCGAGGGAAAGGGAGTGGGACGGATGCTCTGTGCTTTGGTCTTAAACCAAACTACGGTAGACTGTGCAATCCAGTTCCTCCAAGAAATAATTCAGTCTGTGTGTGTGTGTGTGTGTGTGTGTGTGTGTGTGTGTGTGTGTCTGTGTGTGTCTGTGTGTTGTTTCAGTCTGGTTTTGGTGGTTGTTTTTCTATCTGTATGTTGACAAATCCTGCCAGTGGTGACCTGTGGTGTGAAAATAATTCTCACTTTTTCTGAAACTCTTTCTCAAGGAAACATTTTGTGATCCTCAACCTGTAATCGAAGCGTTTCTTTAAAAAAAAGAAAAGGAAATGTTTTTTCTGCTCACCATGTCCCCAGCTAAAGTAGAGCACTTTCCTTCTAAGTGTGAGAAATGCGAAGAGAGTTCCTATTTCAGGATTTGCGATTTTCCTGCAGAAGAGTGTTCAGCATGTAGACTCCCACTCACTTCTGACGCACATGAGCTCCTTTTTAGCTCAAAAAGTGGAGTTAGCTACATTACAGTTCTAATGTTAATAGACTTCCTAACCCCTTTGATCATTAAAATGTGGCCACCAATTGAAATAGGAACATTATTACTTTATGTTGGAAAAACATTGTGGACTTAAAATTTAATTTATATAAACATTTCTGAATTATTGTTATTTTTTTGTAGGTGGGTATTATGTGCAAATCACACAGAACCAGTGAAAGGCTTTTTGGGCAGATACCTTCGAAGAAAACTGATAGAGATAGAAATTGAAAGGAACATACGCAATAATGACCTAGTCAAAATAATAGATTGGATTCCTAAAACGTGGCATCATCTCAACAGTTTTTTGGAAACACACAGTTCTTCTGACGTTACTATTGGTGAGTTCCAAAATTACAATATGCCATTTTCCAGGAACTAAGAGTACTTGGTAAAGATGGCCAGATTGGATGGTAGAAAATAACAAGCAAAGCTAAACATTTTCAGGCTCCCAAAGATTTAAGTTTACTTTTTTTCTCTTCTGAAAGTTTGCTTTCTTCTTAGCTTTATATCTCCAATTAGATCCCTTTTATCTGACAATTATGGTTTATTAAAACCTTACTGCAATCAAATAAGTTCAATATGGACAAATATCTAAAAGTCAGATAACCACTGGAAATAAATAGTATCTATTTAGGGTACTTGTAATGCAAAAAATACATTTTAGCTAATAGCTCATATCAAGTGTAGTTGTGAGAGATTTTAGTTAGAGATAACTTCAATGTCTTATAGATAATTTAGGTGTTTTATAGTTTTCATGAAGACAAAACTGTTCGAATTATTTCTTTTTAGTTGGCATAAATGTATACTTCTGTATTCTTTCTTAAATTGCATGTACAGAATCACTTTACCATTGTTATGGATCATAAAAATTTACTTAACTACAGACACAGTGGAGATTAGAAAGAAGAATTTTACACTGGGATCAGAATACTGATGCTAAGTCCCAGTTCTGCAAATAATGACATATTTTAGGTTTGGCAGTTCATTTCAGCACAGCTTTGTTGTTGTAAAATCCAGGTTGACTGGATTATGACCTTTATGATTTCTGCTAACTCTAAAATATTGTGCTTTAGATAAATATTTTCTTACAAAAGAAAGGAGAAGCCAGAAGATTGTATCTTCAGTAAACTTATTTTAATAATAATCAAACTGGCCAAGATTATAATTCTCTAAGAATCTTGGAAGAAATATACTAAGTCCTCCAAAATGATGTCTAAATATGTGTCTAGATTGTTAAATATAATGCTTCTGAAAAATGTTTTGTTATTTGCTTTTTCTCAGGTCCCCGACTTTTCCTTCCTTGCCCCATGGATGTAGAGGGTTCTAGAGTGTGGTTCATGGATCTCTGGAACTATTCTTTGGTACCTTATATTCTGGAGGCAGTAAGAGAAGGTCTTCAGGTACAGTATTCAATTTTTGTTACTATATTAAAAAACAAAGCAAAAAAAATCATTCTTTTAAAAGTAAAAAATATTCATTTCATTTCAGCCCTTTATTTTTAATTTAAAGGTGAAAATATATCACTAATAAGAAAACCCTTTTTCTTCAACAAAATATATTGTCCCTTTTCCATCAGTCTTGCTATTTCCTTAAATTGGATTTGAAATTTCATGAAATTGTGTAGTTAGAAAACTCTTTATGATGAGTATAACATAATCACACACACTATTGTGGAAGAATCCTATTTCCTTTTCAATAACGCAGCCAAGGTTTAGGCAGTTTTTGCTTAGGCATTTCTGTTTCTGGTTTTCACACTGCTAAGAGAATTAAGACATAGTTCATGTTTTCTACATTCTATCATCTGCAATGCTGTGCTGTACTTATTTTACTATCTAAAATATCTGTCATCTACTTTTTGTTCTTTTACTCCCTTTTATTATCATGTTCTCTTCATCCAATAGAATGGAATGGTGGTATTTAGAGCAATCATGATATTTCTACTGAACATGATGAATATTATCGGGCTGTTCTGAATCTTCAGAGATAAATTTAATATCCTGAAGAGTGCTATTGACTCCATATTTAAATAACCCAATCTCATGTTTGTAAAGATATGAGCCAGTCTAGCCCTAGCAAATGGCTCCAACAAAATAGAAGATTATACCAATGGTTTTTATTGTTCAATTGTAACACATCATGTTTTAGGATTCTTCTAAAACTATCATGCTGCCTGGACTAAAAGTTGATCTCTCAATTTTGATCATTTATACCAAAAAATAATTTTATAAATATTCACTTGCAATATTCTAGAAATTATAATTTTAATGTTAATATTTAAATGAATTATTCTCCACATATAGTTTTGGTATTAATAAACTAATACCTAAATCTTTATATATGAAATTCTTCTTATTTCATATTTTCTTGCTGATATATAGAAAGAAAAGGAAGCTATCTAAAAACCCCAAAACGATAATACTAAAAATGCTTAGCTTCCTTAGGTCTTATTTTTAAAGGTGCATGGGTTCTTTTTTTCCATATTTAAATCAATATTATTTATAAAACACTATTCTGAGAATTATAATTCTATAAATCTTCCATTTGGGTTGAAGTATAATTACTTAAGTAATAACAGTTTCCCAAATTAAAACTGAGAGATACTTCAAAATTATTTTTGAAAGGAGATAAAAAATGTCTCAAGTTCCTTGCTGTGGTTCAGGATGTTTAGTAGTAGGTTAGTGTGAAAGAGGAGTCAACTGTGATGTAGGGGATATGGGAAAGGGGTGAATCCACCACATAGGAGGGGAAAAAATGATAACCTTGGGTGAGTAGACAGTTCTCATTGCTATTGAAGACTGTGCTGGACCAGAAAGGTCCATCAGCAGAAAATATTTCTGGGGTGATCCATACATGCCTTCTGGAGGAACAGGAAGCAAAGGAATCATATATTGCCACAAACCAACCCCTTGGACCTGTTGGCAGCAAAGAACCTTGAATTGGAGGAAGAGGTAGAGAAATAAAGCCTTGCAGCAAAGACAAACTCTGAGTCAAGAGGAATAAAAACAATTTCTTTTGTGATGAAGGCTGATTCTTCGATGAGGAACCATAAGGGGAATGTTCTCTGCCACATGTTCTAGTTGGAAAAGATGCTAGTGATGCAATGGATTTTGATTTTTATTCTAGTGATTCTATTTCCTTGACATGTCAGCAATCAACTCATCTCATTCTGAATATTTAAATTTCTCTTCTTTCAATTCTTTTTCTATAATATCTATTTCACTCTGAAATACAGAGTTGGGCCCATTTAGATTTTCATTGTTCAATTCCAATTTTGCTGTCCTGGATATTTCTTTAAAAGCCTGGAATCAGTTGATTCTAGACTCAAATTCTTTTAATCTAATTAAGCCTTCTAAGAATGACACATTTTTGCTTCAATTAGTTTAAGTTGTACAGCAAGCTGTATTTTACATCTTATATAAAGTAGGTTTCTAACTGAGAGAAAACTTCTGCTCCAAAAAAGAGAACTATAAAAGAAAAAATCTAATGATTGCCATTTCTACCATTATCTCCTAAGGAAATGCACAGGTGTCAGTACCCAGACTCCATTCTTTATTTTAGGCAAGGCTAAAAATCATCTTATAACTTCATTAAAGGAAGCTCAAAAGAAAATTTCAAAGCAGTCCATGAAGTTTTCATGATGTCAGTGTCCACCATTTTGGTTTTGTCTCACTGAACCAAAACAAACCATGCAGAACACCCATCTACCAACAAACCAAAGTTTGTCATCTGGTGATCATGATTGTTCTTGGCAGAGCAGGTTAAGGGGATAGGGGAATTACATTAAGGAACTAGTGTGCCCATGTTACTGTCCCCTTCTCTTAAATTTAGCTTTTCTTTCTGTGCTGCTCCTGGCCTACTTTTTACAGGGTCCCATTAATCACTTTCTCTTCAGTGTTCCTTTTCCAGTTTAGTTTCAACTTTCCTTCCGGCTTAAAAATGTTTAATGTCTCTTGGATTCATCTTCTTTCCTCTAATGCACTGCCAGTACTTTCACTAGGCTATATCATCTCTTTCTTACTGGGCTCTTTGCCTCCATATGAGTTCTTAAAAAGTTGATGCACGATTTCTCCTATTTTTTCTCTTCTTTTTCTAGTGGCCTTATACATAACCAGCTAAAAAGAGTTTTTACAGGAAGCGAGGGGATTATAAGAGGAAATTGATCAGAGGAAAATGGTTATCAGAGAAAGTATCCTTACTCTCAAAGAAATTTTGAGTACAAATGTATTAGGCAAAGATAAATAAGTCTCTTTTCTTTTATTCATAATTGTTCCAAAGTGCACTTTAGTAGAGAACTCTTTTTAGTGTCAAGCATGATTTTTTTTTTTTTTTCGGTCCTCCATAACTGGGGCTTTTAATGTCAACCTTGAGTTTTCTCTTGGGTTGTGAAATTACTATTAAAAATAAATGTGGGCAGTTATTTCTACATGTATTTATGGCAAACCTTCCTTATATTCTCTCCCAAATGCTGATTCTAGATGTTCAGCTTTATTTTGTGTAGCCTTGAAGTTTGAAGCGAGCTATTTAAACAGATACATGTTTAAAGTCTGGTAAATTGTGTACATATACTTAATTCCCTTGGAAGTCCCATAAGAACTCAATGTACAAAATAAAATTTAATTAATAGTTACCTTTTTTACTGAATAGAAATGCCTATTATATGTGCTATGTGGTCAACTTTTAGATGTATGGAAAACGCACGCCGTGGGAAGATCCCTCAAAGTGGGTGCTTGACACATACCCATGGAACTCATCATCTCTGCCTCAGGAGAGCCCAGCATTACTGCAGTTGCGACCTGAAGATGTTGGGTATGAGGGTTGCACATCCACTAAGGAAGCCACAACCTCAAAGCACATTCCACAAACTGACACGGAAGGGGATCCCCTGGTAAGAAACTGATGTTTGATTCTTCTTATATAGTTTTGATTATAGTGTGAGGTCATTAGTATTTAGTCATTTGTGTCAAAGACGTTAGTTATCCTAGGCAATATTTGGGACAATTTCAACTATTACTTTTGGCCTACTTTCATTGAATGAAGTTCTTAAAATGAAAACCCAACTTGTGTGCTTAAAAATAATCAAGAAATACGGAAACCAGGCTGAATTCTTTGACTATATTTTTCCCTAGTTATACATTAAATTGTGTAAATAAGTAATTTTAAATATCATGACTCTGTTTAGTAGGTAATTAAATGGAAACTAAATTTTATTCTTAAATGGAAAAACAAAAAGAGTATGATATAATGAACACTTAGAGAACTAAAGAATATTTACATATATCGACTAGCCTGACTAAAGTTAAAATTAGTCTTTTGTTGCTTATAGTAGAGAAAGATAAACTGACTAGGAAATCAAAGGGAAGTTGTTCTTTATTTATTTTTTAAAATACAAGAATAATTTGAATAAACATCCATAAAACTTCAAAGTATGAATATTCTGAAAATATTAAATACATGGTATTACTAGAAAAAAAGACTATGTTAATCTATTTTTTATTTTTATAGATGACTTTCTATATACTGGTATTAAATATAATGCATTTGTTAGCTCACCATTCTATGACTAAAGAGATTATTGAACTTGTACAACCAATATAGAAAAATGATACTGAAATAAAAGGCATTTTGTTACTTCAAACAAATGAACTCAAAAAGGAAATGATTAAAAATCATAATCTATGATTATACCCAAGGACATAAAATGACTTGATATCTTATGGAATACTCTTGCATCAACAACCTTGAAACATACACGTCATCATCTCAGCTGATCATTCTAACATTTTGGGAGTTACATGTGGGAAATCTGATAAACTTCCAAGATCCTCTCCCCAGCAAAATGCACAAACACAAGAAATTTGCCATGCTATTTTAAGATTTCCATAAGTCACAGAAGTATACACATAGACCTACCTAGAGTCCAGGGATTCCCTATTTAAGATTTCCGATTGAGGTTATAAATTCTGTAAGGGCCCAGACATGTTTTTATAACATGGTACCTGGCCCTTTAAATGATATTTATACATGGTTAGAAATCAACAGTGGTGGTGAAATTGGTTTGAATCCAGCATAACTGTGAGAATACACTAAATAATTACTGATAGATTGGTTAAAATTTAATAAAGATAAGCTTTAGAATTCAAATATGGATTATTTAATCTGAATTTTTTATAAATTCCAGTCCTACCACTGCAATTTTGGTACACTATGTCTGATTCAGGTAAGAAGAGACATTTGTGGGCTTTGTTTTCAGTATTAGTTTGCAGAGCACGCAACTCTCCCATTTCCCACAGTCCAGGTCAGCTAACCTCATTAAGCACTCTTTTCCCTAGTTCTGAATACTCCTTTCTTCAAGTATGGGAAAGAGATATAGGATTTCCCAATCTGACATGAGAATTAGGCTGGAAAATTCCTAGTTCCTGCTCTTCTGCTCTACTGAACATCTTAAGAAACAAAGAGTTATGGTATCTTGCATGCTGAATGGAAAAAGATATCATCGAAAAATAATTATTGGCACCAGGCATATTCTCCTAAGAAAATGAATATTCTCCATCTGCTTTTATTTCTATGTATTTCTATAATTGCTGATATAAAGCAAAATGTTTGCAGTCCAATGTAAATCAGAAATCCTAGCAACAAAACCCACAATTTTGTGTCAGAAATCTGGTTTTGGATCTGAACAAGGATACGAGTTTTTGGTATATCTCGCATTGTTTTCAAAATGCAGTATGTATTCATCATTAACAACGATCTGAAGGTTAATAAGTATGTACTTAGTGCTGAGAACTGGTGATCAGGAGGTAAATAAGATATCATTTACGATCTCAAGAAGGCCACACTCCAGTAGTAGAGAGATACATCTACCTATGTAAACTGTGGTAAAATAGCAATAGAGGTAAATGCTAGGTAAAGTTGTGGGTCTACTGAGGAAGTGATTATAAGAAAGTTCACAGTGGAGATGCTTGAGCTGGGTCTTGAAGGATGAATAGCAACTCTTCATATGGTTGGAGGGAGAATATCTAAAATTAAGGAAACAGCATGAGAAACATTATAGAACAGTATAATAAAAATGATGAGTTTGGGGAACTATATACAAATTGGTAGGAGAAATTAAAGCCACAGAAGTATACAATTACAAAATCATGCTGAGCCTTGTTTATCTTTACAGTAAGTTAAAACTTTGTCCCATAGAGAATGGAGAGCCACCAGAGCTTTTTGAGCTGTGGCTTACCTAGTTAGATTTGCAATTTCTAAAGATCACTTTCATAACAGAGTAGAAGCCAGATTGCAGGAGAGAGGATGGAAGCTGGGAGACTAGCAGATCTGTAAGTATCAGAGATGATAAGGACCTAACCAAGGTGTTACAAATGATAGACATTATATTTGTGATTATGGGTGTCTTAGTCCATTTAGTGTTGCTATAATGGAGTACCTGAGGCTGGATGATTTATAAGGAAAAGAGGTTCATTTGGCTCATGATTCTGGTGGCTGGAAAGTCCAGGTTTGTGCAGCTGCATTTGGTGAGGACCTCATGCTGTTTCAACTCATGATGGAAAGCAGAAGAGGAGCAGGAGTGTGCAAAGAGATCACATGGTAAGAGAGGAAGCCGGACTCTTTTTAACAACCTGCTCTTGTGAGGGAATTAATCCATTCTTGCCAGAGTGAGAACCCACTCCCTGCCCCTGGGAGGGCATTAACCTAATCATGAGGAATCTGCCCCCATGACCGAAATACCTTCTACTAGGCCCCATCTCCCTACGCTACCACAGTGAAGATCAAATTTCAACATGAATTTTGGCAGGGAAAATCTATATCCAAGTCATAGCAATGGGAGAAGAAGAGAGGAGAGGAATACTTTTGTAGAGGATGATGCTATCATAATGATGATCGAATCATACGTAACCTTATATCCCTCGGTAATCTCATTTGATTTAAATTCACAAAGTAACACTATAAGAAGGCAAAGTAAATCCTATTGTATATATTTATTATGAATCTGAGATTTGGAAATTATTCTAATAGAACATATTTGCTATATGGCACCATGTTCAAAAGTCAAGACTTTAATAATACTATTATTATATAATAAAACTTTTACAGCATTCAGCATTCAAGTATTTTCGAATACTTGTGACTGAGATACAATCATGTCTTTTAAAACAGACATGATGAACTGTTTCTACTCTTTGTAAATCAAGAAGGTGCTCAAAAAACACAGTTCTGTTATGTAAATCAGCTTCACCCAGATAATTGAACATATAGCCAGCTGCTAATGGGGATGGTTTATTAACAAAAGAAAGAAGGGAGGAAATATGAATGTACATGAAAGTAGGGGTGTGTTAGAGAGAGAGAGAGAGTGGAGAGAGAAAGAATGGAGAGAGAAGAGACAGAGAAGGGAGAGAAAGAAACTGTTGATGGAGACATTTGGACTTTTGGCTTACTGGGTTTGAGAGGTTATTACTAACTACTTTTAATTTACATCCTAATGTAGCTGTACATTCAGATAATTGGACTGAAAATTAGGTTAAAAATATTATCCCGAAGACTATTAAAATAGCTTCAAAGTATGCTATATGTGTAGCCTGTCAGAAAGACATTCTTGCTGAAGTTGATGATTTCCAGTTTATCATTTATTTTACAAGCATTGATTGAACACACATTTTACACTGAGCACACAAACATGATAGCATAACATATGACTGGGAAATCCTTTTTTAGATTTCCCCTTTCTATTACTCTAAGTTAGAAAATAAAAGATCAACTTTGTTTACTTCATAAAATAATAAAATTAATATGCGTTAGGCAATATAAAAGTTATTACAACTTACAGAAAATCTTGATGAGAAAAACAAGTCCACTACCCTCATGAAGATAACGCATCAATTTTTCTGTGCTTTCTAAAATCGTTAAACTGTTTATTCACAATTTGCTTTCAAACAATCTTTTTTTTTCCTACTTTGATCTCTAACAGTGGAACTCTAGATCTATCAAAATCCAAGTAATTTGCTCCTTTTCATTTTATAATACATAGAAATTCTAGCTGCCTTTCTCCCCAGGTGCATTCACACATATGTCCCTCTTACTAGAACAAACATTACCATTGTCCTATAAGCCTGGGAAACTTGAGACAGCCGCTATTGTTCCAGAAGGTGGTTTTTGTTTTCAGTGATAGATCAATCATATTTTAGCCAGAAATTCAACAACAAAACTTGACAGCGATTCTTCCCTTCTCCCTCTTCAAATGCTCATGGTCCGCTTCATTTGTTGTCACCTCCTCTCGAGGTCAGCTCCTAAACAGCAGATGGTGTGCTTGTGTGCAGCAGCTGGCTTCATTCCACTCCGTCCCCTCCTTCTCTCGAGGGACCGTGTGCGTGTGCCTGCGTGTGCACCCGTGTGTGTATGAACATTCACGACTTTCAGTTGCCGTTCAATGCTTTCTGCTTCTCCCAGCCAAAAAGCTGGGAAGCTTGGCGTACTCTCCAGCAATGAACCCAGATGTCCAGCTGTGATACAGTTTCCTTCCCAGTCTCCCTGCTGGAGCAGTATTCATTCACAACCCCAAATAAAAGAGTTATCTACAAGCCCCGTTGTGTCCTTATGGTTTGGCGTTACCGTCATATTTGGGGGAAATAGTGTAGGAGCCAGAGGCAACGAGTGAAAATCTAAAATTATTTTCCTGTTTCGCTAGGATGGGATGAGATGGTTCTTCAGTGTGGCTCAGGTCCTTGTCGTTTATGGGGCTGGCTCACTCAGTGCATCATTGCCTACATCAATGTCTCTGTTTTCTTTCTTCAGATGAATATGCTGATGAAACTCCAAGAAGCAGCCAATTACTCGGGCACACAAAGCTGCGACAGCGAAAGCACCACCCACCATGAAGACATTTTGGATTCGTCTCTTGAATCTACCCTCTAAAGGGTGAAAAAAGTTAGGGGGAAAGACTATGCTTTTAAAAAATGTTTGAAAAGAAAGGTATTTTCACTAAACCACTGCCAGTATAAAAGCACCCTGTCAAGGGCCCTGACCCAGAGTCGTGGTCTCCAAGGAGGCAGCAGAATTAAGTCTGAACCGCCAAGATGCTAAATTGAAATGAAAGCTTAACTTTATTTTATTTCTAAGCATTTTTATATTCATGGAGTGATAGAAAGCTCCATTCCTCAACTGGAAAGGACCCTAAAGACAGGGCAACTGAGTAGATTGCACATGGGTTAGCCAAACTGGACTTTCTTTTTTTCCTCTTTAAAAGTTTACAATGCAGACCTTTTTTTGTCCCTTCCTTTTGTTTCCTCTGCAGGGCTGTTTGTTCTCCCCAGGTAGGGTCCATTCTTCTAACTTGTCCAACCTCCTTTGTGCCACATGGTGCTGGGCACAGGGCTCCAGTAGTGTTTGTGTTGTGCGCTCACCCCATTCCAAAATGAATCCAAGAGGCCAGTCCTCCATAAGCACAAATGGAATTGTGCAACCACCAGAAAAACACTACTGCGGCAAACTGGAGAAGTGCCAATTTAATTCTAACTGCCATGTTCTCATGATGTGCTCCACCAACTTTTTAGTATATGAGTCACAGGTTTTATAGGATTGTTTTTATCACAGTGGTCTTTTTAAACCACCTGCCCACTCCCTTAACAAGAGTTTTATACCAATTATTAGTCAACACTGACAAAAGGCTTTTTTAGGGCTTTATTTGTTTGAGCCTTTTCAGTGAAAGAAGGAACATTTCCTATGGTGCTGTCTCACTGCCTTAAAACAGATTTCTACAACAGTTTAACAGTTGGTTTAAATCCTAAACCATTGGTAATTTCCACTGTCTTTTCATTTGCAACCAAGCAACACCAGTTAACAGTAGCCTCATCTCTATATATCTTTCTCTTTTTTTTTGAAGAAATGGATAGGAGAAAGATCAGTATTTTTACCTTGTGAATAGATTGCCTTGCCTATCCTCCAAAATATTCCAGTAACCCAGAAACCCTCTTTGACCGTCACTTAAAAGCTGAGACATGTGGCGAAATTCTATCCAGTTCTAAGTGAAAGAGTTTCAGAAGGCGGGAGATTTTGAATTTTTATCCAGCAGAGCTGGAAGCACTAGATGCAGCATGAGCACAACTATTCGGCTTTCCTTCCCTGTTTTTTTTTTCTTTTTTTTTAAATTCGTTTTGACGCATGTTGTTTTGATTGCTATTGTTGTACATGAGAAATTCAGCATTAAAGAACACTGAAGCAGTAAAGTCACTGTGGAAGAGGAAGCGTTTATACTGTAAAAGAAGGTTAGATTTGCACAGTCTACTGGGTAGGTATTGTAAATAATAATTTTTAAAACTTGCACAAGTCAAAACAAACACAAACAAAATTGTATTTTATCCTGTTGGTGTTAAGAGGTGTTTCACTTGCTGAGATTTCCTGTACGTTGCAAACAAATACAGAATGCAAACCCTCAAAGCTGTTATTATCTGGTGTGTTTGTCCTGTATTTACAATTGTTATGACTATGCAGGAGCTATCAGTGCTAGAGTGAGCATGCTTCAAAACTGTACATGAAGCCAATATATTTTTGGATAAGTAAAACTGTCTGAAAGTACATCTGTCCTGGCAGGCTTTAAAGAACGTGCATGAAAACTGATCAGAGTCATTGGAGAAGTTACCACCACACACAGAGGACAGGTTTTAAGTTTATAAAACCCAAGGGCTAGGCCATGGTGTAGACTTGTTCTATGCATGTGAAAATGTGTTACTTTTAGGACGTGTAATTGGTGCTACTCTCTGTGACCACTCATGGGTCAGTTGCTATAAAGTAACAACAACAACAACAACAACAACAACAACAACAACAACACAAGACATCTGTGCAGTTTTCAGAGTGTCACTAAGTGTATAGGTCCTTACACGGTGCTATTGCCCTAAGGGAAATCCGAACTGAATTTATGCACATAGAATTGTCACCCTGACTTTGAAGCCTCAAACGTGGATCAAATCTGTTGTGAAACATCAATATATGTAGCTGGATGAGTGACTAGTTGCCCTTGTATAATATGTGATCTAAGAAAATTGCTAATCTTTCCCTGCCATTTTGAGAAACGCAGTCCAAACATGAGCATAAACAGAATTTCCTGCAATACATCCCAGTAGGTCCACCTAGTTTACAACTTAAACTAGTTTGTGAAACATTTGTCTGTATACATTTTATATTTTGTACATTTTTGATGTAACATATCATGTAAATAGGCAGAAACAGTGAAATAAATCATCTGAAAAGTTTTTGTAGTCTTTGTAAAGCCCCAACAATAAGTACTTGGTGTCAATGGACTTAACTGGATGATGTATTTTCTATTGGTTTATTGTTCCTCTAGCTTGTAAACCAGCTTGCATATATTTTTTTGCAAATGTGCACCCTGTATCTGTCTAAATTATTACTTTGCCATTAAAGTGGAATTATTTATTGACAATGAAGTGTGGTGTCTATGTATGGAAAAAATTGAATAATAATGCACCAAGAAGTGTCAAGCTTTAAAACGTTGCTTGTGCTATTAATATATCATCAATAGGGATGTATGGTAATCCATATTTTATATACATCATGGAAAGGGCCTGAAAGCTTTTAGTAAATAAAGGTAATAGGTTTATCTTTCAAAATGAAAGTTATTTATTCAGCGGACATTTTTAGAAAACCCTGAATAGTCTTCCTAAATGCCTGATGATAAATAAGAATTAACATAAAATAAAATATTGATATACACTGTGTTAAATCAATTCATTAAATACTTCTTTGTTTTTATTTCATTAAATTTTTTTTTACCTTTTAGTTCTAAAAGTTAAAGCAAAATAATTCTTTGGGTGGTAGTTTTGTATTTTTTTTAACAGAGAAGATTACAAAAAGAAAAAGGAACTCCTTTTAAAATTATAATTTCTTTCAAAGTATCATAGGCTTCTCTTTAACCTCAATAATTGGAATAAATATTTGGATGGTATAAGTAGGGTTTTAATTCTAAAAGCAGGAAAACTTTTGATTTGGAATAGTTGTAGAGCAAAAAAGGAAAAGTATTAGTTAAAATGGGTCAATCATCCGTAGTGAATTATAATCAGCACATTTTTTTCTTCACTCCTTATCTCTTTGGGAGATATAGGAAATTTCCACAATTCATTTTATTCAAATAAATATTGAATTAATCCAAAACTTAAATACAATTCTGCTAAATGCAATATCAGGCTGCATAAGAATTAATCCCAATGCTGTCATTCTTCTCTGCATGACCTTGGTCAATTTACTCAAACTCTATGTGCTTCATTTTCCTCACCCATAAAGTGATGATAATAATAGTATCTACCTCTCACAGATTATTGTGAGGATCAAATGGGTTATTACATGCAAATGTCTTGAATAGTGCCTACTCCTCCAGACATTATAGCTGCTGTAACAACCATTATTAATAACAAAATAACTGTGAAATATTTATTATTCTATTTTCATTCTTGAGAATAATATTTAGAAAAATGTAACTTATTTTAAAATAGTTTTTTTAAGGAATGTATCTTTTAACTCATTTTCCTCATTTATATGAAATGGGGATAGCAATAGTACTACCTCACAAGCCTGCTGAGAGGATTGAGTTTAGATCTGTAAAGCACTTAGAACAATACCTACCATTCAGGAAATTATCGATATATTAGCTGCTATATTAACACTGCCATTAAAGTAAATGAATAATATTAATAGTATAAAATATTCTCAGGATTCAATTTATTCATCTGTATAATGGGATAATTATAGTATCTACTCATAATATCATTTTGAAGAGTGAATATTTTAAAATACATAAAGCACTCAGAAGTGTATGCCACACCTTAAATGTTATATGTGTTATCTATTATTATTATTATCATTAAACAAAAGTTTTTAATGTACCTATTATGTACTAGCCAACTTTCTTAGGAATCAGAGGACTCAAGACACAGGACGTGGTCCCAAAGGACTTAATAATCAGTAGAATAGAATCTCCGTCCCCTTCACTTCTCACTTTAATAGACACCTGCATTCTCTACTACAAGGATGGCCAGCGAAAAGCCTGCTGAATAGTTCGCTGAACAGGTACTACAGGATATGATTTCAGCTGCTAATAGAATCAATGATACCAGTGCATAATGTTTGAAGTTGGAGAAATTCAAGCTCCTTTATGTCAGGTTTTGGACTTTCACATTAAAAAATTACATTATTTTTATAAAAACTAGGCCATCTTAAAAAATCTCTAGTTCTGTCTTTGATTAGTGAAGATGTTTAAAAAGAAGCTTCAATAGTGCTTTTGTTTTGCTTTTTTAGGAGGGGTACCAAGTAATAGATGAAATATTCCATTGCTGAATTCAATATTTTTTAATTCAGTGAAAATGATTTGGATAAGAAATCATTAGAAGACTTCTCCACATGAAGTATACATTATCTTGCAGCTATCCAGGCATTCACCAGTAAGAAAACATATTCATAGATATTAAACATAGCACATTCTAAACTAGAATCTTATTAGGGGAAAATAAAAGTTCTCAAGTTGTTTTCCATGAAATTGTAAAAAGGTATATATATTTAATACAGTTTTCTTTATTATAACACTTGACCTTAATATTCCAGGATGGCATAGTAGAGTCGAAGTTGATAAACAACAGAGTGAATATTTTTTTTACATTGATTACATGTGAAAATGATAATATTTTCAATATACTGAGTTATATTAACTATAATTTTTTATTAATTCATCTGATTCTTTTTACTATTTTTACTTTTAAAATCAACTTTATTGAGCTACAATTTACATCCAATAAATATTTTAAGCTCAATGAGTTTTGACAAACATCATGTGGCAATTATTACTGCATTCAAGATAGAGAACATTACTATTCCTGTCTATTCTAGTTAACTCCTGCCACCCTCGACCCCAGGGAAACACTTATTTGCTTTCCATTGCTATAATTTTTCCTATTCTCATATTTTATATAAATGGAATTATACAGTGTGTTCTCTTATGTAAGGTTTCTTTCACTCAAAATGTTTTTGGAATTCATGTTGCGTGTATCAGTAAATATTTTCTTTTTATTACTCAGAAGGATTTGAGTATATAGGAATTTGTTTTTTTCATCTGCCAGTTGGTGAACATTGGGGTTATTTTTATCTTTTGGTGATTATGAATATAAAGCTACTATAAGCATGCATGTACAGGTTTTGTGAGGACATATGATTTTATTTCTCTTGACCTCAAAATAAGATTGCTGTGTCATAATGTAAATGTATGTTTAACATTATATGATACAGCCAAACTATTTTCCGAAGCTATGGTATTATTTTACATTCTCACCAATGTGTGAAAGTTCCAGTTCTCATCTGCACCAACACTTTCCGGACTGTAGTCTTTTCAATTTTAGCAATTATAATGGATATGGAATGGTATCATTATGTGGTTTAAATTTGTATTTCCCTTACTACTAATGATGGCAAACATATTTTAATATTCTCCTTGGTCATTTGAATATTTTCTCCCAGTCTATGACTTGCCTTTTCATATTCTTAACTATTTCTTTTGAAGAACAGTAGTTTTACTTTTTTGCTTGGCCTTCATTTCTTTTTTTCTAATTTTTTAAAATTAACAAATAATAATTGTACATTCATTGGGAACATGGTGATGTTTTGATGCATATAATGTACGGTGATCAGATCAGGGTAATTAGCATATCCATCACTTCAAACATCTATCATTTCTTTTTGTTGGAAACACTCAATATCCTCCCTCTAGCTATTTGAAACTATGTAATTTATTACTGTTAACTATAGTCATCCTACAGTGGTATAGAACACTAGAATTTATTTTATGTGCTATAATTTTATATACTTTAATAATTCTCTGTCTACTTCTCCCTTCCCAGTCTCTGGTATCCACTGTCCTACTTTTTACTTCTATAAGATCAGCTATTTTTAGCTTCCACATGAGTGAGAATATGCAGCATTTAACTTTCTGTGCCTGGCTCATCTAACTTAATGTCTCCAGTTCCATGCATGTTGTAGTGGATGATAGGATTTCATTCTTTTTTATGGCCTAATAGTTTTTCATGCTATATAAATACCACATTTTCTTTATCCATTCATTGGAGAAGCCAGGCATTGGACACCTGTATTGATTCTACATCCTGGCTATTGTGAATAGTGCTACAATAAACAAAGGGTGCAGATGTTTCTCCAATATAATGTTTTCCTTTCCTTTCAGTAAATTCCCAGTAATGGGATTGCTAGATCATGTAGTAGTTCTATTTGTAGCTTTTTGAGGGACCTGCATACTGTTTATCTATAGTGGCTGTATCAGTTTGCATTCCCACCAACAGTGTATAAGAATTCCTTTTTCTCTACATCCTTGCCAGCATTTGTAATTTTTTGTCTTTTTGATCATAGCCATCCTAATTGATGTGAAATGATACCACATTGTGGTTTTGATTTCTATTTCCTGGAGGATTAGTGATGTTGAGCATTTTTTCCATGTATTTCACATTGGCCATTTGTATGTTGTCTTTTGAAAAATGTCTGTTCAAAACATTTCCCCATTTTTTGATCAGAATTTTTTTTTCTGTTCAGATATTTCAGTTCCCTGTATATTCTGGATATCAACCCCCTGTCGGATGAGTAGTTTGCAAATATTTTTCCCATTCTGTAGGTTCTCTCTTCACTCTGTTGATGATTTCCTTTGCTGTGCAGAAGCTTTTTAATTTGATATGACCCCATTTGTTTGTTTTTGCTTTTGTTGTCTGTGCTTTATTTTTTTTAATTATTACGGGTACATAATCGTTGTTGTCTGTGCTTTTGTGGTCTTATACTTTTCACCTTTTTAGTAGGACTATTAGAAAATTTAAAATTAAATACATCGCTGCATTTGTAGCTCGCTTGATGTTTCTGTTTGCATTAGTGTAGCTGTAGAAAGACTGATCTTTACAAAATCTAAATGTGACCATCTCCCTCATTTCTTTTGTATTTTGCTTTTCTAAAATAAGACTCAGATACCCAAGGACTACAATTCCTTACTTAAACCGGGTCTTGCTTATCCTTCAGCTTCCTTTTTTCACCATGTCCACTGCCTCCATTTTGGTTCTGTTCTCTATGGCTGCGGTCCCCAACCCCTGGGCCATGGACCTGTACTAGTCCATGGCCCATTGAGAACCTGGAAGCACAGCAGGAGGTGAGTGGCTGGGGAGCGAAGCTTCATCTGTATTTATAGCCACTCCCCATCACTCACATCACTGCATAAGCTCCGCCTCCTGTCAGATCAGTGGAGTTATTAGTTATAATAACTAGATATTATAGTAGAGTTCGAGCTCTACTATAAACTCTGCATACAAGGGATCTCGATTGCATGTTCCTTATGAGAATCTAATGCTGCACAATAAATGTAATGCACTCAACTCATCCTGCAACCATTCTCCATCCCCGCCCCCCACCTCCATCCCAACTCTGTGGAAAAATTTTCTTCCATGAAACTGGTCCCTGGTGCCAAAAAGGTTGGGGTCTGCTACTGCTCTACAGCATGGGCCTAATTGTAGAACCTAGAAGTAATTGTTGAAACAATAACAGCAATGTAGCTATGAGCATGTGTCAAAGTTTTTTATAATCTTGCTTCATGGTGAAAACCGCTAGGAGGTCAATTTACAGGTTACTTCTCTAGTAGAGATATTTATAGAAAATGTAAATTAGAAAAAACAGAAAAGAATATTTAATGATACCCAGAATTTTGACTGTCAGATAAATGAGTAAGTGACTGGTTCCCCAGGACAAATGTTAATGCCATAAATAATTAAGCAATTATTGAAAATTGATCAATGTATTATCAGAATTCTAATTTATTCAAAGACAAAGAATACAAATTACACTAAGCAATAAATAACATTTTGTCCCAGACCAGGTTGGCACAATATTTCTTTTACAGTATTGTGATTTCTCTTAACCCAAGGCCTTCACACATTCTCAAATGTCATTTTCTTAGACAAATTTTCATTCCTCAGAATAGGTCAAGAATCTGTGTTATTTACTTTTTTAGAAGTGTGTGTGTGTGTGTGTGTGTGTGTGTGTGTGTGTGTTGCAATTTCAGGGTGCAGTATATAGTGTATTCTCAATAAATATGTATTGAATAAAAATATTTTTGAACATGGAGACAGCAACTAAACTTTAGCATATGTTAAACAAATGCATTAAATTTGATAAAAACCCCTCTTACAGGTGTGGAGCTTCCTGGGATGCCAGATTACTAGTTAGAATGCTGATTGGTGACCAGAGAAGATCAGATAACCAAAGGAGGACTAGTGTTATTTGGTAAAGACAGTGTACTGCCTCATGCTTGGGATATTTTTTCCTCGTTAGATGTAATGTGCTCCATACTTTCTATCAAGTTTTTTTTTTTTTTTTCTGCTTTTCAAGTCTTTTGAAGACGCGTTAGTTATATATAGTGCAATTTAAATGTGTGGGGTTTTTTTGGGAACAAAGAAAATACACCAAGCAGTTGGAAATGTAATGCTAGAGCCTAGAAGACAGGTGGCGGCTGGAAAGATCAAAATAGGAATCCTCAGCATAGAAACGAGATTTGAAGATGTGAATTTTGCTTTGGGATGATTCCCCACAAGAGAAATCTTGACCAAGTACAGAAGACTGAGAATAAACTTAAGGGATATGGTGGAGATCTTTATAGTTCATTTAGATTTTATTTACCAATTTTCTTAATATATTTATGCACATTTAATGCAACATTTATAAAGAAATGTAACATAAGGGGGAAAACATTGAATTAAGAGTCAGAAAATCTTTATCCTAGTCTTGTTTTGTGATGTTTCCTGAAAGAATCAACTAATGCATTATCTGTGTTCTTGTAGATTTTATACCCTAAGATGATTACAGATAATAAAATTCACCCAATGTAGCTGGAGTTGTTCTATACGTTGTTTATGATACAAATAATGTGTAACTATAAGATATTCCCAGGGGATAGTAGTAGAAAGTCTAGATATCTCTAGCCCATCCAAGAACATTTGAATACAGTTGTGTTCTGTCTAGTTTGGTCCTGACTTGATATGCTGAGCAGAAGCAGCTGAGTATAAGCTGTTTCTACATGGTGGTGTTCAAAGCCTAGAAGCTGGACCAGACTCCCCACAGACACTTTGAGTGTGGTGGAGTGGTCATTTGCCTAACATTGGCAACTCTTTGAGGGTGAGCTGCCTAGTTCCTGGGCAAATGACTTTCCCAGTAAGCTATTTGCATTCCCTGGTTCAACCCTTCTTTGGGTGGCTGCAGCATGTGGGACTTGTGTAGGAAGGTGTGTATCTTCGGTCCCTTACTCGTGGGGCTAGAGACTCAGATGGTGATGGGGCAATGCTGCCCAGAGCCCAGTTGTGGTTGAACTTCTGAGGCTGAAAGCCAGCACTATTAAGAGCAAGAGTCTGGCTGATGGTGGTTGGAGATAAATCTTCCCATTTGGCCACTACGTAGAAGCTAGACCAAAGTCTATTCCAGTATTAGTGGTTTCTCAAGGGAAGGAAATTCACCTTGACTATACTCACTTAGGCTTTATGTACATTAGAGCAGCACTTTCAGTAGAGCTACATATGCAATTTTAAATTTTCTGGTAGCCACAGGTGAAACATTATAATAACGTATTGTATTATCACAACATATCAAAAATGTTAGCATTTTAACATGATCAAGCTAAAATACTTTTAAATAAGATCTTTTACATATTTTGCATTTTTTCTCATTTTCTTTTTTTGGTACTAAGTCGTCAAAATCCAGTATGTATTTTATGTTTATAGCACATCTTAACTCATATATTAAATTTTCATCAGAACAACTTGATCTGTATTTAGAATCTTAAACATTTTACAGTTTTAAAAGTAGATTGGCATGTCTAAGTTGTTCCAAACATACTTAAAATAAACTATCAGTTTTAAATTTAAACTTTAGTTAATTACCACCAAATAAAGCTAAAATTTGAGTTCCTAAATTGCTATAACCATTAAGAGCTAATTAGCCACATGTGTCTGGTGGCTGCTACTAAACAGCACAGCTCTAGCCACACTTGGTAAACAGCTTTCTCAGAACACATGTAGAGCCTCTTCCCAGGTGCAAAGGCCAACCTCGGGCTTTGAATTCAAACTTTTTCAACTTACTTGATTCAGAGACCTACATCTTCACATCCAGTTTTCCCCTCACACCCAGTGCTGGCTTACAATAGTTCACTGTAACTATTTCAGTGAGTTTGTTACCCTTCTTTATTCTCAAGCTTTGGTAAAGCTCACCCTTGTCTGTCTTTTCTAACATTTCTCCTTCAACCAATGGGTGAAAAAGCATGGACTCCTTAATATACGTGTCCACCGCTTCTCTAGATCTCTAGAACAATTCAAAATCATATATATATAAAATTAACTACATATATAAGAATTTTATACACACACACATACACACATATATATTTTTACTTTGTAATCTCAGGACAAAGGTCTCCTACTGTCTTAGTCTATTTGGGCTGCTATAACAAAATATCATAAATTGGGTGGGTTATAAGCAACATAAATTTATTTCTTACAGTTCTGGGCCTGGAAGTCCAACAACAAGGTGCTGGTAGATTCAGTGTCTGGTGAGGGTGTGCTTCCTCATAGATGGGTGTCTTCTAGCTGCATCCTCACGTGACTGAAGGGGTGAGGGAGCTCCGTGGGATCTCTGTTATAAGGGCACTAATCCCATTCGTGTGGGTTCTGCCCTCCTGACCTAATAACCAGCAAAGGTCCCACTTACTAATAGCCTTACACTGTGAGGTTAGAATTTCAACATAGGCATTTTGTGGGGACACAAAAAGTGGTCCATAGCTCCTACTCATTCTACATTTGGATTAAAAAAAGACCCTCCCAAATTACTTTTTGTGTGATAGGAAATGATCCTTTTCTCTGGAATAAAAAAAAAGGACAGCATAAAACTTAACCACCCAAAGACGTCTGAAATAGTTGAATGACTCCCAGAGTAAGACCAGAATTTCACGGCAAACTATCAATAATGTTACCATATATAAATAGAAGCAGAGAATGTTTTAAGAGATTGGAGATAGCAAAATAAGAGAGAAAAATCTACAAATATACTAAAAATGGACATGCAGACTAAATATGACAGAAAAGAAACAGATGAAAGCAGTACTTTTCCTGACCTGGAAAAAATATTCCTCAGGGCTAGCCACTGCCTTTCTCCCTAAACAACATTCTAATTGCTAAGTTGACTTCCCCAAAACCCCAAAGCCTGTAAAGATACTTTGAAATGTAATGCTTTTTCTTATATATTAAAGTTCTTTTTCTTATATATTAAAATTTAGTGGTTATTTCTATTCGAGATTAGAAACACCATATTTCCTTAACTATATATGTTTTCTTAATATCTGCTACTAGAAATTTCATTCATCTGTAGAAGCCACAGGGCAGACTGCAGAGAACATGCTGCAAGTAGTCCCTCTGTGAGTGCAACATACTAATTAGCCTTTTTTACCATGGTGAGCCCTTTAGCTGTTTGCTTTTTTCAGCATTAACTGAAAGTTTTGTTAAGTAGACTGAGAAAAAGATGTCTGTTATACCAGGGGTGCACTGGGAAATTTGAAATTATTAATATGCCAAATATACAACTGCATTAGGATTTAAGTAACCTAAATTAATTATCCTATCACATAAAATTATAATTGGTACTAACATTATGTTAATTGTAGACCTGAAAAAAAAAAATGTTGATACACCATTAGCATAGAACAACAGTGGAGGAAAGTTTTTGGGTAACCAGCTGGCGTCCTGACTGCATGAGATCGGACTCCCGCATTACTCCTACAGGACACCATGGATTTGCAGTCTGCTCTGGAAATTTCCTTCTCACAGAATGAACTGCAAAAGAGATGCAAGACCTCAAGAGAACTAGAAAATAGATCATGTGCAAACAGATGAAAACATTTCTCCAGCCAAGCAAATATTGATACTGCTAGAATCAGAGCTGTAGTTGCTGTATGACCATTAATTTCAAAGAAAGGTCAAGTTGCAGATCTTGACAATATCAGTAAGACAAGAATGAAATAAGAGTTTGAAAATAACCACGAAAAATGCTGTGAGCAATTCTATGTCATTATTTTTTTTTTTTGAGAAATCAACCCAAGTGTTAATTTGAAAACAAATAAACATAAAGACTATGGTCAAATAATTGTAACTTCTAGCATGTCATAATGTATTAATAGTACCATAAGAAAAGTAGTGTAACTAATTTTTAGAAGATACAGAAAAATATCTATTAAATAGCTTTCTATCACTCTTAATGTAGAACATGGGATGTAAACTGAAGAAAAAGTGTCTGGAATACCAGAGTAAATACTGCTGTGCAATCAAAGGCTAACAGGTTAGTTAAATGCATACCTTATTTAACATATATGGGAAATTAATAGGAAAATTCCAATAAAAAACAGGATTAGTTATATTTTCACATAAGCTTTGGCATTTCCAAACAGACTTTAATAATTATCAGTGGCCTCTAAAGATAAAACATTTGCTTAATTTATTAAATATGCATTATTTTATAATCCCATTGAATAAATAAATGGTCGATTTTTAAACACATAATAAGTGATAATGAAAGGGAAACATTTTGGCCTTGGGCCACACGGAATAGAAATTTCACCAGGAAAGAGCCACAGAAGGGTTCTCTGTCCATCTCCACCCTCAAAGCAAGGGGCTTATACAACTAACAGGGTATAGAATTCTGGAAAGGAGCGGGGAAGGTGAGGGGGGCCCAGGGCTTGACTATGTTGCATTTGTAAAAAACTCATGTACAGACTATTAGCCAGACTATTCCCCCAGATTTCCTCCAGGGCTCTAGCCTGCTCTTAAAAGCCCTAACCCTTATTTTAATCTCCCCAGAGCAAGAGGAATGACTTATGTGAATGGTAAGACACGCAGCTGGTCACATGTATCTGCCACGGAGGACAGAATGGTCTCCTAAATCTGCTTCAGCTCTGATCCAGCCTACCAGCTTCTATGCAGTAAGCATCTCTGGGCAGGTTTCTGCAGTAGGAGGAGGAGATGGAGAGCTTGCCATCCCCAGCTTCTCCACCTGCAACTGAGTGGGTTCAACTGTTTTTGTCTTCAAATTGGGGTGTGTGTGTGTGTGTGTGTGTGTGTGTGTGTGTGTGTGTGTGGTGGGTGGAGGAGTGAGCGAGGCCATCTCAGTAGCATCAATAGAACCCATACATACCCACTTCTTAATTATAACAGAAAGGTTAAAAAAGAGAAAGAGATAGGAAGCTACTTGAAGCTTGCTAGCCATCATATCTTTTTGGTCATCTTTGTTTTTAGGATTCTCTTCATAACACAGTGACTTGAACACAACAGATGTTCAACTAGTGATGTCGAATATGTAAAGAGAGTCTTGCGAGGGCTTCAAGAGAAAGTACTTATTGATTAATTGTTTTGCTACTTAAGAACCACTTTGGCCAAAGAATATTACCGTTGGGGCCAGAAAATAAGAATAAATTTATTCCCAGAGTCACTAGGAATAATCTTTCAAAATTTGTTTACCAAAAGGGAAACAGTATCTTATGAAATGTCTGTATTACGTTCACTACATGTCATTCAATTTGGAACCTTTGGGAATGCAAATACTTGCCATCTATTTTAAAAATTCCTCCTCAGTCAAGAATAAACAAAGCAGATTTGTGGAGGCATACAATATTAGCTACAAAGAAACAATTATCCTCAAATCATTTTTAGGAAAAAATATGCAGGGAAATTTCCTTTTTCTTGATTTATCTAAATTACCTCACTTTACCAATTGCAGAAAATATCCACAAAGATAATAAACTGTCTCTATTAGTGCTCTTATGCATTTCATTGTCTTACGTTTTCACCCATCATCACTTTGTGAATAATTTTTATGCATTTCAATCAAAACTTATTCATTTAACTAAAGATATTCAATCACAATTTATTTAAGACTGACTTTAAGTGATGACCATTAGAAGCACACGGTGGGGCTGGTTACATTAGAAGACAGAAAAATGCTCAGAAACTCTCTCACTTCACCTTAATTATACCAGAGATTGTAAACTAATGCTTCATTGACCAATGTGTGCTAATTTTCCTACTAAAGATTTTTAAATAATTTTAATTGCTTATTGCCTTAGTTTTCTATTGCTGAGTAACAGATTACTGCATTCTTACCAATATAAAAGAACACATATTTATTAGCTCACAATTCTGTAAGTCATTAGTCAGGGTGGGCTCCAGTGGGTTCTCTGATGGGTGTCTCACAAGATCAAAATAAAAGTGTAGGCTGAGAGGAGCTCTTATTTGAACGCCCTTAGGAAGAATTCACTTCCATGCTCATTCAGGTTGTGGGCAAAATTTAGTACCTTCTTCTGTGGTATCCTTCTGCGTTCCCCTTCTGATACCAGGGGATTCGATTATGCCCACCTAGATAATCACCCTTTTGCCACAGTCCTGGGAGTAATATGTCATCATATTAACAGATTCCACTCACATTCAAAGGGGAGGAGATTATACAAGGAAGAGCGCCATTGTGAGTAATTCTTAGAATCCTGCCTATCATACTTACCAACACTTAAACATCAAGGTATTTCATATCCACATCCAGAAATCCCATTTTTCTTAAAAGCCAGAATATCTGTTAACATTGGGCTACATTCCACAGTTACAACAATTGGCTAGACCTGATAAGCTACAGCCCCCTTCTGAGGAGATTCTCTGAGTTTGCCATCCCCTACTAACATACGACCACCCAGTTTCACTCTGTACATATTTCAGTTTGCAGCAACAGCTTTAAACAATAAAAAAATACTGCAACACAACATTTCTGACAGAGCACATATTCATACCTCTTCAAACCTAAATTTATCCAAGAAACTAATCAGCTCAATGATATCTGCACTTCGAAGATAATGAGACAATCTCAAGCTAAGCACCGATGTTCCTTCTGCCTCTTGAGATGGATTCCTGTAATAACATTTCAATGAACTTAGTAATTCTAAGCATGTACTGTTTTTTGGTCTAATAAGTGAATAATATGGCACAAATTAAATGCTACCACTGAGTTAGCCCATGCAAAAGACACAAATGTACTCTCAGTGGACAAATGTCTTCCCATGTAATCATGCCAGCAGCAGAAAATGGATTCTGTCATAAAAAATAAATTATCCGAGAGTCTGGCCGTGTTCATACAGCTTGGCACTGAATTTCATTTTTCTTGTTCTTCAGCTGAGAGCCTAAATAAACACTTATAAAGCAGTCTGAAAGATCGCATTGTTCGTCAAAGTTGGATTCCACAGCCTTGGAATTCGGATGTATGAAACTGTGGCAGTTGGGAGGCCTGCTGCTTTTTTATGTGCCAGTTTCCCTGATCACATACTCATTCAGTCAGGTGTTCCAGTTTCAGGAGGCAAAAAGGTGCAGAGACAGGCAGTGCAAAGCCTGTGGGCTGCATTTTTTGGGACGCTGTGAGAGGAGAAGCTGGGGTTCATAAGGATCGAAGTAATGGAATTAGATAAAAGTTGTTGTGGGCTAGATTGTAGGAACACTACATTTGGAAATTAACCTATAGTGAACACAACTCTGTTTTATTTAGAGCAGCAGAATAATACAGTGGTTAGAAAGCACAGCCTTTGGAGCCAGACTGTGGGGATTCAAATCCCACCTGCTACAGTTTGGATGTATGTGCCCCTCCAAAATCCATGTTGAAATTTAATTTTCAATGCAATGGTATTAGGAGAAGCGTGGGTCTTTAGGATCTGAATAAGTCATGAGACTTATAATTCCTTATAATGGAATTAATGAATTTATAAATTTGGCTGGAGGAAACCAGCATTCACTCCCTTCTGCCCTTCTGCCATGTGAAGACACAGCCTTCATCCCCTTCAGAGGACACAGCAACAAGGCGCCATCTTGGAAGCAGACACCAAACCCTTAGCAGACGCCAAACCTGCCGGTGCCTTAATCTTAAACTTTCCAGCTTCCAAAACTATGAGAAATTAATTTTTATTGTTTATAAATTAACCAGTTTAGGGTATTTTGTCATAGCGGCACAAATGGACAAGATGCCACCTCTCCACTTAGTAGCTATATAACATGGGAGAAGTTATTTTGATAGTCTATATCTTAATATCTTCATATAAAATGGAAATTATAATAAATTTTAATATGTTCATGGCAGTTATAACAGTGTGTCATACATAGTTAGCCATGAAATAAATATTAGCCATCAATATTACTGTAACAATCCAGGTGAGGGCTGGTATAGAGATTTAAAGAAAAGTAAATAATAAATCCTAAATAAAAGTTGTCGAAAGATAGAGAACATAATCTTTATCCTTTTTAGTTGGCATTTAGAGTCCTTTGTTGCAAGTAAGAGGCAGGCGCACTGGTCTCAGTTAATATACTTTGTTTTAAACCTATTTTTCTTCTCTCTGATTCAGGTCTAATGCTTACCTAAGGCTTACTGACTTATGGGTCTTCATCTCTCTGAGTCTGCTCTCCCTACTAACTTGCTCAGTGTTTCATAGTTAAATTTCCTGAAAAAAAGGGAGTAAGTGGTTTTCCCAATCACTATTAAGTGTGGGTCTCACAGTGTGGGCAGTTATTCTGCCAAGTCACTTCTTAAATTCCTGTCCCACCTGTGGATGGCTGCCTTTGTGTCAGATGACAATTGCTGGCCCAGTCAGCTGTGTCTGGAGTGGCAGAAAAAATCCTCATATACGTGGTCCTCCCTTCTCCCTGACTGCCAAGAAATGTAGATTAGTAGATTATTTTGCTGTGTCCTCTACTCTTGAGGTCATTGGTGCCTTAAGCTGTTGTGACTAAGAGTCTGTGAGTGGAAAAGTAGAGGGGACAACAGCATTAGTGGCAAATGGTTCAACAAGTGTGTGGGGGCGGGGAGGGATAGCTAATGTACTCCGTCAGGGCCCCAGACCCAGAAGAAGGCTCTTGTGAAAGCACATGTGGTGGGTGGAGTAGGAGAGAGGGAGGGAGAGAGTGAGTCATGGAATGGCAGAGAGGGTGGAAATGTCTTTCTGTCAGACTAATAAGAGGCTTTGGGGCATTTCTTGGTATTAGAGACTAGAAGACTGGGAGTTTCAGTAAGAATTCTTGTCAACTATGCACTCAGGTCCTCTGTTTTGTTCTTTGAGAAATCAGGTGAAGATTGGAAACATCACTTGAACTGTGCTCCTAAAACTGCCATTTACAAATTAATAAAGGGGTTCAAGGTGAGAACTGTGGTAAGGGCCTAGACTTTGCGAAAGCACAGGCCTAACTAAAAATGTTGATAATAATCAGCCACTGTCCCTGTTTGCGTCTCTGTAATTACTACTCTGGAGTTGCACAGCTGGTGGTCATCAAGATTTTTAACTTTCTCTGTGGATAACATCACCTTTCCAAAACCTAAAGGTAGTTTCTGAGATATCTTCCAGGCCGTGCATTCCAGTGGATTGGCTGACTCACCCAGACCTGCGACCCCTACCAAGAAACTGACTCAACTGGAATTGTGACCCCAACCCAGGAACCTACTCAACACAAGAAGATTGGCTAATCCTTTGCCCACCAAACTATGTTTAAAAATCCTGTCTCCCAAATTCTCTGGGAGGCAAATTTGAGAAATTCCTCCCATCTCCCTGCTTAGTGCTCTGCAGAATTAAACCCTTTGCCCATTGCAACCCTGACTATCTCAGTGTATTGGCTCTTCTCTGTGCAGCAGGCAATAGGCCTGGTTGGGTGGCAACACTTCTATGATTATGACACTTCCCTGAGCCTAACTATGTGGGGGCACAGCTTAAATAGGATTATGTAAGGGACTGTCAAAGAGGAGTTTGGTATGGCTGTCACTCTGAGGCTTCCTAAATGGGAAGAGTTTAAGTGGACTTTCCAGCAATAGATCCTAGAATTCCAAACACCATGGGGGTTGCTTTACCTTCCTTCTGAGCATGATATATACCCAATTTCTTAGGAAAGAGGAAAAGTTTTAAATGAAGAAACTATAGTATAAAATAATACTTGGGAACTTACAAATGAATTTTTTAAATGCATGTCTTTTTACAATCAAGAAAATTTAAGGTAAATACTTGCATTGGGATTGCATTTGGTTTCTAAATGTGCTCTCAGGAGATCATCATGCATTTGTTCTAGGTAGTGGAGAGCTGTGATTAAAACCTCAGGTCCAAGCTAAGATGAAAATAAGTTCAAATGCAGGATTTTCCACTTATTAGTTCCATTTCTTTAGCTCAGTTAACATGTCTCTGGTGGACTTAAATTACACACAAATTCTCTAATATTCTTACCTTCGAAGATTAGATCCTAATTTCCTTCCCCTTGAGAGTGGGCTGGATGTAGTGACTTACTTCTAATAAATAGATTAAAGAGAAAGTGACAGGGTGTGAATTTGAAGACTATATCATGAAAAGCACTTTGACTTCCTTTCTTGGATGGCACATTCAGGAGGCTTGGATTCCACGCTCCAGGAGAAACCAGCTGCCATGCTGTGAGGCCACATCGAGTAGCCCTATGAAGTCAACCTGGCAGGAAATGCCTCCTGCCACCATCCAGCAAAGAACTGAAGCCTTCTGCCAACAACCATGTGAGTGAGCCACATTAGTGTTAATCTTTTAGCTCAAGTCAAGCCTTTGGATGACTGCAGCCCCAGCAAACATATTGGCGGCAGCCTCATGAAAGACCCTGAGCCAGAACCACCCAGCTAAACTACTCCCAAATTCCTGACCCATGGAAACCATGTGAGCTAAAAATTCTTGTTCTAAGCTACTACATTGTGTGGGTAATTTGTTATGTCACAAGTTGGTTTTAGCAATATTTCAGAATGCCAGAATTTGGTGAGAGTTTAGGGAAAACATACCATGGTGCTGGCCATTATGGTAGCCATGAGCCACATGTGGCTATTTAAATTTAAATTAGTCAAAATTAAATAAAATTGAATATTCAATTTTCTGGTTGCATTAATTATTTTTTAAATAACTCTAGAGTTACAAGTGGCTAGTGGCTACTGTACTGGATAGTGCAGAAATGGAATATTTTCACCATCTCAGAAACTTCTATTAGACAACATTGCTCTAGAGCAATATAGTTTAAATTGGAGCCTGGAAAGGCCTGGGCAAGCATGGGTCTATTTTGGAATTTTGTAAATTTTATTTGAATTTAAATATTTAAGATGTTTAGCATGATTATTTTTAAAAATAAACATATTCTGGATCATTTGGACAACCATCTTAATGCCAAGTATTGCTAATTGATATCTGTGCTTAATTTTAGACCTTGAATTTCTATGTTTATAATGGAGTTCCAATCAGGCAGTGCTATTGTAAATGTTGAGGGCTACTGTTAAAAGAACAGAGTTAAAATCATGCATAAACAATGGACTCTGAAAATACTTGTGATGCACTCAACTCCTGGTGTCAAAAATGCTGAGTGAAAATTCAGCCAGGAGAAAATTCATTCATTACATGACACATTAAGCGTTGGAGGAATCACTTTAAGCCAAACAGCATACTTCCATACATAATTCTATATATAATTCTCTCAAGCCACTGCATGAATTGGGGTACTTTGCAAAGAAGAAAACCTGCAGAGATATCCCAAAGTTGCCATGTGCAGTGTTGTTGACCATTACCGATGAGGAAAATGCCCACAGAGAAGTCCAGCTTTCCTTTCAGGTAATGGACTTACATTTAAACCTCGGCCTTCAAAGAAAAGAATGCCTAAATCTGAACAATCCTGCAGGAATTAATTTCTTGCACAGTAGCAAGCCCACGAGGGAGAGAGGTATTTTAAAATGGGGAACCTCTCCTTGCACTTCACAGCATACCCAGTAGGTGGCCCTGCCTGTGCTTTTGCAAATGCAAGTGACTGTAAGTGCTTCTTTGATGATGCATTTCATTAGCTCTGTGAGATACCTAACTATTGTGAACAGGCTTCTAAACAGAGAAAGTCTTTTGATGAATGCAGTAGAATTATATTAAATAAATGGCACATCTTTTGTTATGTTGATCGTGTGCCGGCTTTTATTTGAATTGGGTGAAAAATAAAAAGGTCTGAATTTCTCCCTCAGTTACGCACATGTAATTCTTTCCAGCAGCAAGCAGAGCTGGGTCAACCTTTTCTGGGTAAAACAGCTTGGCCTTGGGACATGCTGTTTTCTCCAGTGTCCTCTTCCCTGTGCCATAGAGTGGCCTTGAGAAGTGCCTCTCCCTTACTGATGGGAGAAACCACACCTCCTGTAGTAACTGCCAATTTGGATGTAAGTGCTCTTGCTTACCCTTTCTCTCCTTTCATCCCTCAGATCCACTTGCAAATGTCTTCTGTCATCTTTAGTTCTGTCTTGTTATGTCCCCATATTCCTACATTCTTTCTCCTTGCTTAGTTTATTTCCGTTTCTTTAATTACACTTACCTGTAAATATTTTTTGATTAGCATTCCAGAGAAGTCTCTCCAGGTTTTTCCTCTTGAATCTGTTGCAATTAGCCTTTTTTAAGTGCTACTGACTTCCATTGATGACATTCATTTAAATGGTGATGTTATCTTTGTGATATGTTTATGAAAAGAGGAAACAGGGCCTGCTTTCCTATGTTGGAATAGAGGAAGTGCCCATTTTCCCACTAAATTATTTCCGGAATCTCAGAGAATACATTAGATCTCCTTGAAACATATTTCTCAAAGGAACAATTTTATGACTAGGAAAGTCACAGGATCTGACAATGGACATTTGTTTATGTATAACATATTTGCATCACATTCAGGGCTAAGTGCTTACCTATTATATAAGTGTTAGGGTAAATACACCTGATCCTTTTCCACTTATTAGTTCCATTTCTTTAGATCAGTTAATATGTCTATGGTGGAAATGAAATCTTATCGTACTTTATATATTATTTCTCTCATTTCAATTCTTTAAAAATTAATTTTATTTTGCACGTGTGACTCAACATTCATAACTACAATAGAAACACTTATGGTGGATTAGATTAACCATTTAGCCCATTGCTTTCTACCTCTACAATAATTTAAAATAGTAAAGATGGGTGGCAATGGTCTAAATGGGCACAATTATATCTCGCTTGTTTTTGTACAAAGGCCTTTCATATTCCTTAAAATGTTAAAAAAAAATTCTACCCATGTATACAAGATTGGGTCATTGGGTAATGAATGACTTATTGAAATCTCATATGCTAGCTACAATAAATATCAATTAAAAATTAGAAAATTATATTTTTCTTGATTTTAATATATAGAAGGTTTATGTTAAAGGAGCATATCTTTTGACTGTTGATTTCTTTTTAAAGAACTATCCAAGAAAATTTGTGTAGATAATTTCCCCATAGTCAACGTTCAAAATACTGTCATTGACCTTTTAGTGACATTTACATCTGTGGTCAAGCCATTCAAAATAACCCCTGACAGACTGGATATATTATTAAAGTATTTTAATAGTGAATTTGAGTAGTTAGAACAACTTTTGGCAATGAATATACTTTTACATTTTGCAGTTAAATTGATAATCGATTTGTTAGAGTTGCAAAATCAAAACCACATGCTTTTAGATTTTCAAGCTTTTTTTATTTTACAAATTTTATTGTCATTTATAAATCTAAATAAATTTTATTTGAAAAAGGATAGTCACTTTTACTTTTACTTATCCTTTAATTAATATTTGATTAACTCAAGTTCAATGGTTTAAACTCTCTTGTACAATCAATCCCTAGAACAACTTAGTTAATTAAATCTCTTTTTTTAAACTGAATTTATAAATTTAATTTTTTCAGCACTTCGATTTTTTTAAACACTGATCTCCGTGCTTCTTGCCTGAATTTGAAACATATTGATTGATTGACTGATGTAAAAAAAAAGAGTTATGCAGTTCTTACCCCGTCTTAGGCTGCCCTGCTGAGTTGGTCACAAAACCGGACAGGTCACCCTGTAGCTAATTCACTATTCCTTTGAAGAGGAGAGAGTGGGACAGTTAAGTTATCTCTTAACTCCTGCAGTTAAGAATGTGAAACCAAAGGAAAGATGTTCCCTAACTCCCCCAGCCCATGTGTGGGCATGCATGCATACAAACACACACAGACACCCTTTGGTTTTATGTTCTTGTTACCCTTTAGGCTTAACCATTAATACCATGGCCCAAACAGGGCTGTGACTGTCTCCAGTGGAGGACATCAGCCTGTGACCTGTCAAAGAAAAACTACACTGGATACAGTTAAACAGGCAGAGAAGACTTAATCAAGTCTTACACTATTGCAACAGGAGCCAAGACTATTGGGAGAGAGAATGAACTGAATTTCCCTGAAACAAAAGGCAGGAAAGTTTTTAGACTTTGGAGTAGGCCAGTATAAAAATACTGGAAGATGGGGTTGGCGGCTGGTCAATGTGATTGGGCCATCTGTGTTTGCAAATTGGCTTTTATCCCAAAGTTAGGCTCCTGCCCTCTCACAGAGACTGGGATACTGGGGCTCTGGCTTTCTGGATGATTACATTTCCCAGGTCTTGGAGAAAGACACTCTTGGGTTGTAGAACATTTACATCTCCAAGGGATAAAGTAAAAATTGACATTGTAAGTTTCCTAAAGTACATGCTCTAAGAAAAGGGAGGTCAGGGGCTTACAGTCAGAGATAAACCTGTCTAAAATCTAGTTAAGCTAGAAGAGAACTGTTGAGGCCTTTTTGGTCTGAACTCAGTTGGCTGGTGTCAGTTTTGCACCCAGAAGGCTCTGAGATGGATAAAAACAGTAACCCCGTGAATCAAAGCTGAGCCACTCTGTACCCAGGGAAGAAAAAATGAGGAAGAGGCAGTCATTCTCTCCTTTAGACTAATATTTGGGGTTGCTTAAGAGCTATTTGTGTAACAGATCAGCCTTAGATCTATACCAATCTATTCCTTAATGTGCTTAAAGGTATAATTATATCCTTTTGCTTCTTCCTCCCATCTCTCAAATGCTGCTTCATCCTCTTGTAGGAGGTATTTAAAGAACATAATAAGCACAGAAATGAGTATTGATACTTGTTCCTCTAATATATTTAGTGAGCATTATAAAGGGTAGAATTTTGCTTGATTGTAATGCAGAATTACAAATCAACTTACTAAGCTCTGTTCTGATGAAGAGGATGAACAATGCACATTAAGGAAAATTCATGTCTGGAGAGTTTCATTTTTTTGAAAAAAACGTATTTATTCAGCAGTCTTCTTCATGATGTTCTGAGCTTTTGTGCCAACTTGCAATTTAATTTTCCAGTTCTACAAAGACTCAGTAGCTAAACTTACTAAGGGCAAAGTTATTGGTTTTCCTTTAATGAAAGCAGTGGGTACCATGCAGAAGGTAAGAGGTAGACTCTATTCATAGGGAGGAAATTAAATTTTTAAATTTTGATTAATTCTGGAGTCCATATTTTTGATGATAAGTTGATAAGATATTTTACATAAAGAAAAACTGAATTTGAATTTAATTAAGTTCAAGAGTAAGTATATGAATTGAAAAAGTAAAAAAACGTTAGAAAATCAATTCATTTTGTAAGTGCACGAATAAAAAGGTGCTGCAAAGGGATTTATGTAAATGTAATGAATTAAAACATTTATCTTACAAACTTGATAAACAACAGCGTGTACTTTAGAGGGTGAAAATAATTAGTTTCTCAGCTCCCATGTGTACCCATAATCATTGTTACAATTATATTTGTTTATTATTTCAAAATGACTTTTTATTTCAGTGCAACAGAGACTTAGAAACCTATAATAGCATCAGTTTTTTCCTAATAATTTTTGTTTGCATTTAATGTAGGGGATAGATTCCCATCTTTGATAACATCATTCTCCCTTTCCTTTCTCTCCTTAAGACACAGTTACCCTGAGAGCTATCCCTTTGTATTCCTAGCCCTTCTCTAATACATTATCTAAATTGCAATCTACAATTGTATTGTAGAGTGAAAATATCACATTGTCACTCTCCTTCTTAAAATCTTTCAGTATCTCCTCATTATCTAAGTATAAAGTTCTCATAAGGTATTTTATAATCAGCTCCTGCAAACTAATCTAAATTCCTTGTACACTAATTGCCCCCCAAGTTGAACTTTATATTTCAGTCAGACTGACCTTGTATTGTCCCCTTAACATATTATCTGTTTTAGGCCAAGGCTTTTGTATTTGTCATTCCTTCTGTCTTGAATAATCCCTAATGTACTTATATTACTGACATCCCAAATTACAAAACTTCCTTTAATTCTGATTAAGTTCCATAAGTCACTTGCATCATTAAACTAGTAGTGTTGAGTACCTGCTATATGCCTGTTAGGGCCGGGGCTGAGAGAGAGACACAAAGCCACATGTGTCGCAAAATGCTGTTTTATTTTGAGCATCTGGGCGCAGATGGGTAGAGGCTGGAAAAGGCATCCATGAGAGAAAAAGGGAGAGCCTTGGGTTTTATGGAGGGCTTTTCTGGGAGGCGTAAATAAATTCTTTTCAAATAACCTGGAGGGATAAGGGAAGTGAGTTCCCCTCTTGCATTCCATTCCTTTATCTCCCTAGGGAACAACTAGGAGTGATAAGGGTTGTCCTTATCAGGAAGGATAAGGGAAGTAAGTTCCCCTTTTGCATTTCATTCTCTTATCTCCCTAGGGGTCTGGCAAAGGCTAGGCACCTAATACACCCCTAGGAAGGGGAGAGGGTTGGGTTTTATAGGAGGTTTGGATGGAAGTTTGCGGAGGGTGAATTCTTTAAAGCTAATATTGCCAAGCAGTATTCTGGGGCCTAGGATATAGTGATAACCACCCCCAACACACACACAGACACACATGTACCTGCACACACACACACATAAATTTTTACCTATGGAGCTTATATTCTAGTAGGAGAAAGACAATACATTAAGTAAATATTTATATAAGTTAAACAGCATTAGAAAAGAAATAAAGCAGGGAATGGGAAGTGAAATATGAATTCTGACAGATGACAGATGGGGCCAGGGAAAATCTAACTGGGGTGGTGACTTTTGAGTTAAAACCAGGAAGAAGTGGTTGAGTCTGTCATGGGGATACCTGGGGCTAAATCCTTCCAGGCAGAGAGAAGAGCAAGGGCAAAGGTCCTGAGGTTGGGAGCATGCCTAGAGGATGCAAAATGGAGAATAGGGAAACCTGGTAAGAGGCTATTGCAATAATTCAGACAAAAGATGCTGATAAATTGTATCAGGCTGGTAAATGGAGTGGATAGGATGGGGGTATTTGGCGGAAAGAGAAGTCAAGGATAACTTCTGCGATAGTTAATTTTGTGTCAACTTGGCTGATACATGTAACAGGAGGCAGTTGGGCTGGTGCATACTCTCAGACCAGGGGCTCAAGTTTGGTGTGTTAACTTCGAGATGCCTATTTGACATTCAAGTAGAGATTAAGTTAAATGAGAGGTTGCTTAGAGGAGTCTGTAGTTCTGGGAGTAGTTTCATCTGGAGATTATGAAATCAGGCCCTCTTCAATCAACAGAATTTCACATAACCAATTTTACACTTGAGAACAATCTCAAATAAAAAGATCCTCTGTTTTACTCACTTGGTCATCCCCATCATTTGCATAATGTTCAAATCCATATTCATTTTGATCTTCTGAGAAAAATATTTTGATTTCTCCCTTATTTTCAATTGTATATTTGACTACTTTCCAAACCATTGCTTTCTATCCTTTTTTAAAGTTTATTTGTGAGTCCGAGACTCTGCTTCCTTTGTGAATCATAAAGCAATCCTTGGTGCATTTGTGTGGGAGTTGGACAGGTGGCGGGAGATCTTGTGCAGGAAAGAAAACATAAAGTTTTAGTATGAGGTGCATACCAGCTCCTAGAGAACACAGCACTTGAGATTTAGATCCGAATGTGGGAGTTATAACAGCATAGATGATCTGTGAAACCATGCCGCAGAATGAGATAGTGAGATAGAAAGAGGTCAAGTCCAAGGACAGAGCCCTGGGGACTCCAACATTTAGAGTTCAGGAGACATAAAATATACATAATAAGAGAGTAAAAAAAAGGTAGAAAGAATACCAGGAAGATACAAAAAGAAGTATAAAATATTTTAAGGAAAGTGAGATCAATAGTATTAAATGCTGTCGAAAGAAATTTTCTCTTGCATGTTTCAATCCTAACTCAAATTCATGATCGGCTCTCCTCAATTTGGTGCTTTTGTACAATTCCCATATCTCTGTGAAAGGAACTCCCAGCAGCAACGTAGTTGCTCAAGGCAGTAACCTAGGAATCATTTTTAATTCCTACTTCTTTCTGTCTCCAGTTCCTATCCATTAGTGAGTTCTGCCAATTTTATCTTTTAGATTTCTCTCGAATCTACTCACTTCTCTCTATTTCCATGTAGACTACAACAATAACCTCTGCTCTATCGGTAGCCACTTTTCAAATTGATTCTCCAAGCGATCCTTTAGAAATATAAAACTAATTTCCATTCCTCCCTCAATTACCCTTTAATAGCTCCCACTGTGCTTTTAAGATCAGCATAAAACTTTTTAACATTTATTACCTCTACCTCCAGCCTCATCTCATAAGAACCTTGTTATGAGTGATATTGAGTAAAAATAAATAATAATAACGATCCTAGTTTTACCATCCTTCACCACAGAATGGCATGTTATGAGAGAAAACAGGAAATTAAACATAGGAACCCAATATTTTTGCTCGACTAAATTCCTCAAAACCAACCAAAATGATTTTGCCAAATAAGATTTTTTTTTAGTTTTTAATTTTTTGTTCATAATCAAAAAAATTCCTAGGGTAGACAGTATATGTCTAAGTGCTAGAGATACCAGGGCATATATATCATAGTCTTCACTCAGAAATCCACCAAAGTATTAGAGGAAACATATTTTGAAGTAACTTTGGACAAAGCACTGTTACAATTAGCACAAAGGAGATAAAAAATTGGTGTTGGGGGAAGAGACCAATTACTCACAACTGGATTAGTGAAGACTTAATTAATAATTTCCGAACCTATACCATCATTTCTGTTGTTGCTGGTTTTTTAAATTAAAGCCCATTCTTTATTCAGATTGTTATTTTTTTTTAAAATCAAAGAAGGCCCATACAAATATTGTAGCTTTATATGATACTGTATTTGTGTGTCTGTCTTCCTATCAATATATGGGATCCTACTGGGTGTATTCACTTTTGTCTACTCATATTTTTAAAATTTTATTATTTTTAAATAAATAAGTAAATGATGAGTGAAAAAAAATGATCAGGAAGGTGAGAAATTTGGACAAATTTCAGATTCTTCACAATGTTGCCTAATTTTTAGACCAGTCCTCACTATCACCAAATACATTTGCATCCTAACATTGACCCACAACAGAATCAGGAAATACTTATTGGAAACTTATAGAAAGAGAAGGTTTTTTAACTTTTATTTTTTTTAATTAATTCTGTTGGATCCCTGGTGAAGATAACTGGAAAGGTCTGAAAGGCCACAATAGATGAAAAAAGATGCAGAGACAGGAATGAAGAGAGAAATAAATTAGGAAGTTGGTCTTGAAGACTCACAATGAGAAAGTTGATATTTTCTAGTTAGTAAACACCTCTCATTCTATTCCATATCATTCTGAGGTTCAGATAGAATAGTGCAGAAGGGGCTCCCAGGAAGTTGAGTTATTGCATTTTAAAATTGAGAGCAGTAAAAGTTACTGTCAAAAGTCAACTTTTGTTTTCTGTTACCACTTCTGCTGTCTACATCCTTGTATTGATATTTGTAATTAAGAATTTCTCTAAATTTCAAAGCTTCTTTCAAGTCTTAAGACCATAGAATGTCAGCATTTTATAATAAAGGAAAGAAAAGAAGAAGATTCGCATTAAGTTTTTTCTTTCAGTAAGTTGTCCATTTGGACACAAAAATGTGGAAACATTAAATCTTAAAAATGGGGTTACAAAGTCTATCCTTTAAGCTAGCCAGTGTCAGTTATATTTTTGTTATTACATGAAAATAGAAATTAACTGGTTTTCTTGAAAAAAGAAATTATTGGATAACTAAGGGAAGAGCTAAACAACCGGGACTCTTAAAGGGTAGATCATAGGGTAGTTTACAAATTTGGGGTTGTAAGAAGAAACAATTACAAGGGCATTGCTTTTTTTTTTTTTTTTGAGACAGGGTCTCACTGTGTTGCCCGGGCTAGAGTGCTGTGGTGTCAGCCTAGCTCACAGCAACCTCAAACTCCTGGTCTCAAGCAATCCTCCTGCTTCAGCCTCCCAAGTAGCTGGGACTACAGGCCTGCGCCACCATGCCCGGCTAATTTTTTCTATATATTTTTAGTTGTCCGATTACTTTCTTTCTATTTTTAGTAGAGACGGGGTCTCGCTCTTGCTCAGGCTGGTCTCGAACTCCTGAGCTCAAACAATCCGCCCGCCTCGGCCTCCCAGAGTGCTAGGATTACAGGCGTGAGCCACTGCGCCGGCCAGGGCATTGCTTTTAAAATAAATTGGACTCTAACCATTTTTATAAACTTTTAAAATTTGAAGTAGTTTTAGACCTATGGAAAATTTACAAAAAAAAAACCCCAACATAGAGTATTTCTGTATAGGCCTTATTTATAAACCTTAATCATTTGCAGCTATCAAATTTGAAAGTTAACATTGGTGTAATACTATTAACAGATGCGTATGAATTTTATTTTATTCCTTTCTTATGTGAAGATAACATACTATAGAGATTCTATTGTGCTTTGTTTTTTTAAATTTAATAGTATATCCTCAAAATCACTCCTTATCAGTTCATAGAGATTATCCTCATTCTTTTATTACAGCTGCATAGTACTCCATTGTATGTATATCCTAGAGTTTATTCAACCACTTTCCTATGTATAGACATTTAGCTTGTTTCAACATTTTGAAATGACAAGCAATGCTTCAATGAATGACCTTGCGTATATGTATTTCTGCATTGTTGAAGGTGTATCTTCAGGTTAGATTCCTAAAACTACTATTGTTGGGTTGAAAAGTAAGTGCATATATAGTTTGCTAGATATTACTAAATTTCCCTCCAGAAGGACTGTACCACCTTGCATTCTTACTAGCAATTCATGAGAGTGATTTTTCCCCCAGGATACCTCTGACATAATATTGTGTTGTATTTTTAAATTTTTTTCCAGTTTGATAGGTAAAAAATTATATCTCGGTGTTGTCTGCATTTGCAATCCTCTAATTACTAGTAATTTTGAACATTTTTCCTATGTTTGAAGAGAATTTTTGTATCATTTTTCTGAGAATTTTCTGTTTATATATTTTTGACATTTTCATTGAGTTTTTGTATTTTTCTCCCTTAATTTTAAAGATTCTTTATATATTAGGGATTTTAGCCCTTTGTAGTATATGTTGTGATAGTGTTTCCCAGTTTGTTAAATTTTTTAGACTTTGTTTATAGTGATTTTTTTCTGGCAAATTTAAATAAAAATTATATTGTCAAATTTACCAATCATGGGTTTTACTTCTAACACTTCCATTAATTCATTGAATAAACTTTGTTAAGTTATTTGACATCCCTGGGATTATTAGGACCAATTACCTGATATCCTCCAAGACTTCTCACTGTCTTATTTACCTTAAGTCAGTGACAGAGATCTATAAATCACATGCAAAGCTGGATACCTATCTAGGTTGGGTTCCTCCAGAAAGCAGACCCTGAGATGAGAACTTGAGTTAGGGTAGCTTATTTGGGAGGTGATCCCAAGAAGTGCTGATAGGGAAGAAAAGAAACAAAACAGGGAAGCGCAAGAAGTCAACACAGCTCACTTGTTTTCAACTCCATCCCTCCCTTCTCCCCGCAAAAGATACATCCCTCATTGCCAAATGGTACCTGAAGCTCTGTTGGAAACTTGGTGTTAAGACTAAGATCACTAGACAGAAAGTGATTTGTGATTTGCTTACCTGGGTTATTCTGAATATTTACTAGACAGAGGAAACTCTCCTAAAATTATCCTGAGGATTAGACCTTGGAGATAAGCTTAGATGAGTTCACCTGTGGCTTTGTCTATACCCACAAAGAGCATGCAATGAGCAGAAAACATGCTCAGGGATCAAAGGGCAGAAATAACCAAATAATTGTGGAATTTAAATTCTGTAGGTTTTCTATTGCTCTCTGGATTTTTAAAGACCTCTTTAAGTACACATACCTATGTAGCAACTCTCTGGTCTTTAAATTTGCTTCTTCTCAATTGTTTGGTCATTTCACTTGCCCACTGCTTACTGGGGGAAGTATTCAACTGGAAATGTGGATTCTCTGTGCAGTCAGATAACACATTAAAATAGTGAACCTGAACATCCTTGTATCTGATCTTTCTCCTAAGTAGAAAGAAGCATGCACACTGCCTGGAGAATTAAACTGTTGTGGCGGGAATGCAAAGAGAAAGAGACAGGTTTAGTTTTTGGCTTCCAAATTGGCTCTCCAACCCCACATCCGAAACAATAGTCATCACCAGGAGACTGCTGAACATTGTCAGTCTCCCCTGCCAGGAAGCAGAGTGGGAGACAAACCAAGGCTTGCATGCTATCCTTGCCATTTGAGCAAGCTTATTATGTTCCCAGTGTTGGAGAGACTTACTAATAGTTCTTGTCAATGCCAGGTGAGTTTTCTTCCAAAAACTGCCTGAATTTGTCCAGGCGATGTGCACATGTGCTCGGAAACACCTATTCGAATAGGAGATCCCTATTTGAATGGCCTCATGCAGACAGTTCTCTCCCTCATCTTCTCCCCTATCCCACTCCCCTTTTCAATCACCTGGAATCCTTGTAAGTCGTATGCTCAAAACAGAATGCACTGCACAATGAAATCCAAAGAGTTAATAATGTTGTAAAGAGAAGGTGCATTACTTGGGGGAGATCAAACAGTGGTGACACCCTCACCTTTTATATTGGAAGGCTTTTTAATACTGTCATGGGAAAACAGACACTCTGGGAAGCCTGGCTTTTGGAACTCTGATAATTTAGAATAGAGAAGTTTTTGAATGTGTTTGTGTGATTTGGGCAGGAGTAAAGAGAAAGGTTGAAAACAATTATAACACTGTCATGAGGTTGTGCCAAGGGCTGGAAAAGAAGTCAAGCATCTCAGCATTTCTAATACATTCATCTGGATGGATTCTTCACCTTAGCTGTCTCTCGCCTCAGAATAAAAGCCCAAATTTTACAATGGACTTCAAATCTATAGCCCATGGGTGGATCTGCTTTGTTGCTGGACCCTCTTCCTTGTCCCTCTGACCTCTTCTAGTGCTGTTTACTTGCTTCGCTCAGGACACACGGGCTTCCTTGCTGTTCCTTGATTTCATGGGCACATGTGTGCCTCAACACTTCTGCAGTTGCCACTCTGTGTGCATGGAAACCTCTTGCATGGCCTGCTTTTACACTACCTGTGGTCAGCTCAATAACGGCCTCCAAAGACATGCAAGTTCTGATTCCTACAACCTACACTTTTGACTTTATAAGGCAAAGGAGATTTTTCAAATGTGATTACACTAAAGATTATCCCATATTATCCAGGTGAGCCCTAAATGTAACCATTAGTGCCCTTTTGTGAGGAAGGCAGAGAGAAGTTTGATGCAGGAGAAGGCAACCGTGACCGCTGAAGCGCGATGCTACGCTGCCGGCTCTGCAGATGGAGAAAGGGTACATGAGTCAAGGAATGAGGCTCTAGAAGCTGGAAATGGTAAGAAACGGATGCTCCCCCAGGGCCTCCAGAGCAAGTGCAGCTCTGCCTATACCTGGATTTCCTCCTAGTGAAAATGGTTTTGCACTTCTGATGTCTAGAACTGTAAGAGAAAAAATGCGTGTTGTTTTAAGCCACTAAATGTGAGGAAATTAGTTAAAGCAGCAACAGCAAACCAGTACACCAATATTTGCTCAAATGTCTGCTTGTCAGTGAGTGCTTCTCTGACAACTTATTTAAAATTGTAGCCCACTCCACTCCATTTCTCTTCCCTGTTTTTAATTTTCTCTGTAGCTCTTTTCATCATATTAAATGCTTTGTCTGTTTTTGCTCACTTCTGTCACCAATGCATATTTGTTGCACGCGTGTTGACTTTTTTGTCTGTTTGCTTCACTAGGAAATTGCAGGGAATAGCTCATTCAGCAAATTAAGTGGAACAAATGAATATCTCTTAACACAGGGCACGTGCAAAAGGAAAGGAATGCAGGGCAGGAAGTTATGGAATATATAATGAAACGTAAGAACGTGGACATGTTGAATACCCTGGAATGAGAGAGGGGGCTTGCCTAGAATAGGATATCATAAACCCTCTGGATGCAGTGAACTGAGATGGGGTGGGGAAAAAGAGGGGTAGCACTCAAAACTAAGGGTTCCTAGTTTTCATTTTCTAACTATTTTGCTGAGACTTCTAGAGAATAGAATGGACCAACGTGGGAGGATTAGGATAAATCCTTTGGGGGCAAAAGCAAAAGAAGTAAAATAAATCTTGATATCTTCACATTTTGTTTTCATGAGAATGTGACAACATAAGCACATGATTTTCATTACAGCGAGTCGTCCAAGCGTATAAGCTTTATTTTAAAGTAGCAGAAGGAGGAAAAAATGTATTACTTTGAGGGCTGGCACAGAATTCCTCCTGGGAGAGAAGAGTCATGTTCGGTCATAAGTATGAGGATGAGGCCCTTTGGGCACGAGCAGATGGCTTATGATAAAAGAAAGGGCTGGCTAAACTTTTCTGCAGCAGAACTTATCTGAAACCTTGGGTGGGAGCTACAGCTAACTGACGGAGCTTGGTCTGAGAAGAGGGACAGCAACATGGTGCAAGGCTAAAATTCTAGCAAAAATATTGCTGTCACAAATTCCCTAGGTAAGTTTTAAGCCCAGGAGTGTCTAATAATCAATGTTACGTTATTTGTTCTAATGTGCAGCTAAGTACCTTTACTCCTCACTCTGCTGTCTCCAAATTCTTAAGTAAAATCTGCAATACACATAGTCACAGGATGGAGGAATTCAGGAGGTTATGACTCAGTGGGGCAGTGGGGTTTAGAACAAGGAACTGCTCACAGAGGAGGTTTAAGTTGGCATGGAGATTGAGAATTAAGCTGAAACAACATGGAGAAACTCAAGCTTGCCTGCTATATTGCTACCCAAACAATCATCAGGGATTTGAGGAATTCAAGCCAATTTCGTGCAAATATCAAGGATATTACCACCACAGCAAGCTGGGGAAATTGAGCATGTCCCGGAGGCAGATGTTTGGATTACATGTTTAACAGGAAATATTCTTATTTTATTTCTTTATTGGATTCCAAAATATAAATATGCTAGCCTATATAAAAGACACATCTGGGGTGAAATTCAAGAGTATTATGAAATCTTACACTCGATATTTTGGTCCACATTTGTCCTTTGAATCTTTGTTCGTCAAAACTAAGTTCTAGCACATTCTTTCTGGGTTGTTTTCTCTTCCTTTCTGCCATGCTGTGTACATGATGTTGCTTTTGTATTCATGCTCAGCAGTGTGTTCTCTGACACCTGTATCAATCAGAACCGTCCTTTCAAAAAAGAGTCAATGTGGAGAAAATCTGGCAGTCCACTTGGAGTCTCACTTTGAGATGGGCTTGGAAATCAAACAAGAAGTGCAAGCCATATTATTAATCAAAATAGACTCAAAGGAGGTGTGTCTGGAAGCACTGCAAAGAACAGTAATAAAATTAAATAAGGGTCTGTGGGTAGTTATGCAGGAAAAAATGTTTCTTTGCTTGTAAGATGACAGATAAATGGTGAAGCACATTAAGGTTTGAATGTGCCTTTTGGAGGAGGGCTGTCAGAGCAGCCATTTACATACCTTAGCTGGTTGTCAGAATCTTTGGTGCATCCTAATAGCTCCTCTGCTTTGGCTGCCAGGGACTGTCATTCAGAGATCATAAAATAAGCTAAGAGTCAGAATCTCCTCATTGTTTCAGATCAGAGGCTAAACATTTTTACAAGCAGTGGGACTGAGTATTATGCCTGAGATTTGGAACAGAGGTGGTCTTGGCTCTTTGAATCTTTCATCGGTCCATTCATTTGGCCAACAGATTCTTACTGAATTCACAGTGGGCACACACTATGACTTGATACAAAAATGATTTAGATGCATATCCTTACATAAAGGAACTTCCAGTTTAAAATGAATGAAAAGGCATGTATAAATATAGTCAAAAGTGATACTTGTCGACAGTGTGAATGTTGTCAGAATATTAATTTAAGAACTTTTTTCTTTAACTGCTGTCCTGATTTTTTTCTTCAGGGACTGCAATGGATAAGGCACTGCAGATAAGAGGTCTCTACTTCTTTCCTCCACTTACCTCTTCCTCACTATTCAACTCATTGTAATCTGATATTCACCCTCACCAACCTGCAGAAAGTGGTCTTTGCAGACATCACTAATGACATCCTACTGCAAAAAATTTCATAGGTTTTTAAACTTTAAGCAACTTCTTCTTACATTCCTTTACTTCTTTCTTTATATTCTGTTCAATATTTATATGATGGACCAATACTTTCATCAAGAAACTGATTCTATCCCCAACTTCCACGATGGGCCTCTCCTGGTTTGCCCCTACCTTGCTGACTTCTCTTTTCCAGGTCTCTTTTCTTGCTCCCCTTCCTCTGCCTACACCATCACCATTGAAGGTGCCTCCCAAGGTTTTATCATGGCATATTTTTCTCTTTTTTTCTCTTTGTCTTCTACCCTCTTTTTCTTGAAAAACCTCACACATAAACACAGGGTCTATCAGGTTTATTGTTGTTGACTTGCAGATTTCTATTTTACTTCAAACACTTCTTTTTTTTTTTTTAAATGGAGACAGGGTATCACTCTGTTGTCCAGGCTGGCATGCAGTGGTGCAATCATGGCTCGCTGTAGCCTCAAACTCCTAGGCTCAAGTGATCCTTCTGCCTCAGCCTCAAGTAGTTGAGACGACAGTCATGAGCCACCAACCCTTGCTAATTTTTAACTTTTTTGTAGAGATTGCTATATTGTCCAGGCTGGTCTTGAACACCTGGCCTCAGCTGATCTTCCCACCTTGGCCTCCCCAAACAGTGGGATTACAGCTGTGAGCCACAGTGCTCAGCCTCCAACACTTGTTTTGTATTCTTTTTATCTAAATTTCCAGTGACAAGATCTCTTGGATATTTCTCAGACATTCCAAACTTACATTTCTGAAATTGAATTTATTAAATTCCCTCTACATACATTGTCCATCTCCCAAAATCAGTCCTCATCCTATTTATCTCAGAAAGGTTCTACTATCATAGTACTCAATGACTCAAACCGGAAACCTAGAGGTCACCCTTCCTTCCTTCTGCCGCTCCACATTTTTCAAATTCTTAATGTTATCTGAATCCACCATATTTTCTTCATCTACAAAGTTATAATTATGGTCCTCATTATATTTTACTTATGCTACTATTATAGGCTTCTATTTAGTGTTTCCACTTTTTAGCCTCTCCGTGCATCTGTCCTCCATACTGGTAGCATAATAATATTTGAGGAATTACAAATAATTGAAATCAATCGTGGCTTTCTATGTCTCTGTCTGCCAATATTTCCCCCAGAAACAGTACAGATCAAGAAAGAGGGAAAAACAAAACTACACCAAAGCCACACCTTCAGCATAGCTTAGAGACAGAGAATGTTAAATTTTACAAAAATTTTGAGACAAGAAACAGAAACCACAAAACTCAGTCTAGTGTCTCTCTCACTACCATCCAGCCCCTCCTACAGCAAAGCCTTCAGTGAGAAAAGGGCCATAACCATTGTTGGGGAGAGAAAAGGGGACCTAGGATTGTCCTATAGTTGGTCTAAAACTACTACCAGAAACACCAAGCTCCCCTAGGAGGTATGGAGATAATAAAAGTGTGCCTGGTAGATAAGAGCATGGACTGCAGGAAGGAATTTAAATCTAGGTGGAATTAGAAGGGGCAGTCTTTGAAAGGCATCATTTCTGAGAAGAAAAAGAGGCAAAAGGGAAGTAGAAGCACCACCTGCCAATCGAGTGATAGAGGGGAAATAAACAAAAGGGAAAATAAGACAAGAGAAAACCAAAGCATCAGAGGACACGCGACTTCTCCTCCCACCCCATCCAACCCCAAGAAAACAAAATTTCTACCCTGCATAAAAGCCAACAGAGACTCACAATTACCTATAATTTAACATCTACAGCCAGTATGATATTCCAGACTCCTCACAGACTGCCATCTCCTACCTCTTCCATGATACATTAATCTTTTCAGATCCTCTCAGATACAATACATTGGTGGGATTACCATATTCCAGGGGCTTATCCTTACAGAAAATTTGGAGTTGGATTGTAGGACCCCTGATATGATTAGACGCCATTAGAGTTGTAGTTAAACTGAGTCTCTTCATTCAAATTAATAAAACACTATTGGGCAAATCAAAACTCAGAAGTCCAAGCAAGTACATTAGAGGACATAATAACAAATGGATCAAATCACATGATTTCTTTATAGGTGAATCTATATGAAAATCAAATTATAATTATAAAGTTGCATATAGGAATGATGAGATAAGAGTAAAGGGAGATTTGCTTGGATAATTTCAATGATTTGTGATGTAAAACTATGGTGTAAGCAGACTCATCTACTTCTAATACTGCAAAATTAATTAGATGCTTATATTCATGGGCCAGGGTGTCTTTTTCTCCAGATAGAGTTGAAGTCCGACTCTTAACATTTGTCTCTCTGGACCCCATTTTAGAGCTGCCATTCATATTATTATTGGCATATCCTTTCCCTACTTACATGATGTGAGAGTAGTACAGTAATATGTTACATGGAGTTTAGATTTTAAAGTTAGGACATAACTTGAAAATTATTACATATAGTCAAAGTTACTCCTAAAATTTATAAATGAACTCATGGCATATAATGATTTTGGATATGTTTATACATAAATATTGCTGTAATAGTACACAGTAAAAATACAAAAAAGAATATATGTACAAAATATAAATTTGCAATACCATATTTTAATAACTCAAATTATACTTTGTTGCTCTCACTATGGGAGGCATGCTGGAACCAAGAGCAACTGAGAGTTCTACAAATTCTTATGTATCATCTCAGACCCTCTATGTCTAAATACTCATTGAGCAGAATGCTGAGCAGAACCACCTAACTATTCAAATTATTCTCTCTCTTTTTATTTCTCACTAAGGAAATACAGTAAAATTTGCATACATTTAATGCACATAAGCTATGTACATATTTCCTTAATTAAATCATAATATGTCTGCTGTAGCAGTTATTCAACAAAGGTTGGTGAAAAGACATAGATAGATGGTTGAATATAAATGTGTTCTCTGGCAGAAATGCACAGTTGAAAAAAACTAAACTTTGGATTTACATAGAAATGGATTGCAGTCCCAGGTTTACCATCACTTAAGAACAACATGGCTCTTGAGTCCTTTAAGCTCTAAGTATTTGCAAAGTGGGAATAACAGTATATTGGAGACATTGGCATATATTAAATCACATGCATGGTAACAGTCATTAACTATTTTCATCCCCGTCTCTCAGGAATATTATCAGAAGATTTATTCACAGTTTGCTACATTCTGTTATGGTACTATGAGGGAAATAACAAAATAACCTTTTTCCTAGATTGGGAAGATATATAAATTTGATTGGAAATTGAAAATGGACTTGGCTTTATAAGAGTTTGAAATGATATGTGCATTCACCATATGAATCTTAGAAAAACTATTTTCTATTTTAGTTCTACAGGATAATCACTGAATTTATTTGTAACTCATTTGTGAAGACTGAGGTGTTGTGGATGTAAGTGGTCACCTAAAATAAAGAATGATATCAAAACTAGAAGTGAGGAGCAAAAAATACATGTATTGGTTGCACCAAACTGCCACCTTGGGTTGTGGGTTGTAGAGAAACTAAATTTTGTTCATACTTTTATACATTTATTTCATCTATATGATAAAATTTAGTAAGACTTTTAAAGAATATGCTAAAATTAACTAATATATATATTATTTTTTTAATGAATGGGCCCTAAAAAGTTAACTGATGGGTGTCAGGAGGTCTGTGAATCTCTTGAACTTGTGTGTAAACATTTGATAGAAATGTTCATATGTACTCTTTTTTTTTTTCAGCGAAAATAGCTATACTTCTTATCAGATTCTCAAAAACATCCATCAGCCAAAACCGTTTAAAAACCTTTGCTTTTGATAGAGGTAGAGGAAGTCTGTTGAGATATGTCAGTGCCTTGGGAAAAAGACTGTTAGGCAGAAAAACACCATCTGTGCTTGGGAAGGCAGTGAATGAGTGGGAACATTTATTTCAGATGATCAGGCATAAAGTAAACATATCTACACTAATTAGACTAAAGGTGTTATCAGTGAAGATTAACATTGTGTATATTACCTAATAAAGTCTGAATTTTTCCGTTGGGAGAAAGATGAATTATGAGGAAATAACTTCAAGCTACTAGAAAAAAAATAACCAGAGAGATGATATATTTCTTAGACTAAATGATGGAAGGTTGAGGGTGCAGCATCATAGTTCATTGTACAGAAAATGCATGACTACATTGGCTATTGGACTAGAGCCACAAGGACATACTTTGGACAGTTTGCAGTATTCTATCAAGGAATGACATTTACACAACAGATGAACCAAACATAGCATATTTGTTTTTGAGTTTTTGTTTGTTTGCTCTATCTATGTGGAAAGTTCTTATTGATCTAATAGCATAGCAAAACACTTGTTATTTAAAAAAATATTGTTATTTATTTAACAACAATGTTTTGTAGATACCAGAAGGTTAACAGTGGAATTTGTGTATCTAGTTTCATTATCGTCATCGTTGTCAGAGGTAACATTTATTTGTTCCATGTTCCTTACTATGCTATGATGTTTATGTGCGTCACCAGATTTAATCCTTAAGAAAAGCCTTATGTAATATATGCTATTATTCTGCTAGTTTTAGGAAAAGAGAAACTGAAACTGAAGATAATTATTTTGCTTGAGTAAGGTGGCACACACCTAGGTCTGTGTTGCTGAAACCCATTCTCCTATCATATTTTCCAACAGTGTATTTCCATTTCAGTTTTGAGAGAGCATTAAAAGAGAGAATTAGCATTGAGAGAACCTGGCACCATCTCCTGCCTGGAAGCAGTGATTCAGAATGATGTACACTCTAAAAAGGAATGAAAACATTGATTATGATTTGCATCAAACTCAAAAACATAGCAAAGGGGAAAATGCAAAGGGAACGTTATAGGAAATGGAGAAGTAGAGACTTAGAGGAAAAGAGAGGAGAGGAAAGGCTGGTGAAAATAGAAGATGCCAAGACAGAGAGCAGAGACTAAAGACTTCTAAAGAGAACAGGAACACTTTTCTGTCATTCTCCACCCACATAGGCACTTGTACTGAACTATGTGAAAATCTGTGAAGTATTGAGGAAGTACTCACATTCTATTATCATCTCTTCTAATTTGTTTATTGAGAGTTGTTCTAGAATTCAAGAAAACCAGTTTTCTCCCCTATATATGTAGTTTCTGCAGTTTCCCAGCTTTGAAGCTTTCATTTAATTAAAAAAATCAATTTTTTGTTCATTTATAAACTGTCTGAACTATAATTTTTAACTACTGGCTTAAACTATTTTTTCCTACTTATGTTGTCTATGACATTTTTGGTTCATTTTCTTTAAAATTTAGTCGGTTCCAAATACAATAAAGGAATTTATATATTCCAGAATCATAGGTAATTTCTTTTTCAATGTGATTATGTATTTTTAATGAGTTTTAAATAATGAAAACTTACGTTCCTGGCAATTGGCTAATGGTAACAATGGTAGCCTTTGAGTGCTGACAATGTATTAAGCACTGTGCTACGATGTAAAGATGCATTAACTCATTTAATCTTCACAATAATCCTGTAAGGAATATTGTGCCAGACAGCTGATTGCCTGCCAGTCTACATGTCCTTTTCTCCTTATTACCGAAATTTTATCCAAGGTGACAAAGTGCCAGCTGAAAGACTCCATTTGCAAGCCTACCTTGTAGCTTCATGCATCCATGTGGCTGAGTACCAGCCAATGAGATGTGCATACAACTATTGTACGGAACTTAAGCTTTGGAGAGCTACTTCCTTTGAACCCACCTGCCAAAAGCCCACTTTCTCCTTTTTATAATCTGGAATGCAGGCATGATTTCTAATGATTTACTATGATGGTTTGAGGATGGAAGCCAGTGCTAAGCATGGAGTAGCAGAAATGTAGAAGCCTGGGACCTGGATGCTTCTTTGGACTGCCTGCTTTGGACTGGCTATATCTGTACTTCACTTATGAGAGAGACTAAGCCATATGTGTTTAAGCCATAGTTATTTTGGAGAGTCTGTTATATGCTACCCCACAGAATTTTTAGCTGGAACACAGGAATTGTGATTATCTCAATTTTCGGGATGAAGAATCTTATAGCTTCACTATGTTAGGTAACTTTTATTACAGTTAGTAATTAGTAGTGTTTGGATTCAAACTGGGGTTTGTCTGACTCTAGAACCCCAAAATTTACTACTGGATTAATACTGATAGAGTAATTTTACTGTGAATATCCAAATTATGTAGCATTTGACATAATTCTTTTCAAAGCAGCAATAGTAATTCACAGAGGATTAGAGATAGGAGCTAGACAAAGTGGGGTCATGGATCCCTTTCCCGAGGGAGTCACATTTATTTCTATAGCCACAATCTGATTGTTCCTCTGTCCATTTTTCACTTCCTGCTACATGCTGTCCAGTAATCACACAGGGAGCTGGAATAGGGGTGCGTACAACTCCTCGCCACCAATGAGAAACAATATGGAACACTGTTTATGATGTACTGTATATGTGTGTGCACAAAAGCCCCTGTGTCCTAGGCATGCCAATCAGTTTACCTGCTACAATCCACTTTTCCTTCTTGCTTATTCTTCTTGACCACAGTCATAGCCATTTACCTCAAGGCCCTTCCTGCCTCAAGCTGATTGGACCAGTAGCAGCACCTAACAGAAGCCAAATTCTTTGTAGACCAGGTTAAGTCAATAAGATTCTCCATTTTAGCAAGAGAGACCACAGTCTGCCTATGTTTATGTAATCTCCAGATTTATATAGGTATATTTTAGGTCTATAGAAAAAATCGTAAGTAGGCAAAAAAGGCTGATAGGCAGAAAAATGAAGCAGCCATATCAAAAGAAGTGATTTGGACAACACACAGTTGTACTAACTGAATGCTCATAGTGATACTAGCCTAGTTACCTTCTGTTTATTCTTAAGATTTCAACCTCAGCATCACTTCTAGAAGTGGCTTCTTTTATTCTCTCAAAATCAGTTGGGTTTTTGATTTAATATTTATACTTAATACAATTTTACTACTTTTACACTTTTTAAGTATTTGGCTTAATGTCTGTGCTCCCCAATAAACTGCAAGTGTCAAGAGGGCAGAGACGATTTCTCATTTATTTTCTGCTGCTTGGACAGTGCCTGGCACATAAAGATTACTCGGTGTATATTTGTAGTAGACTCTGTGACCTGCAAGAAAGAGCCGGTTACCTTAATCCTAGAGGCCACTTCCTGACATGATTACACTTGGGTATGATGGTGCTTTGGATTCCATGTTCTGAGTATCCAATAAATTACCATCTATATTGTTATAATAATAACTTCACCTTGTCTTTCTTGGGTTGGCTTGAATATATTTCTGTTCCTTGAAAACAAAGTAAACCTAATTAGAAACAGTGTGTATAAAGTAGTTGATTAGGTAAATAGAGAAGGGAAAGGCCAACAATCTAGAAAAGTATAATAGAAATTGCATCATGGAAAATAATAATAGATATCAGTTCATTGAATGCTACATCTTAAAATAAGTACATTTATGATTCTTTTGATAATATTATGCCCAACTTCCATTTTAAACATCAATGAGAAGAATATCTTTTGATATGAAACAATTTTTAATAAATGGTGAAAGTTCAAATTGAATAATGATGTAAATTTTCTTCACTGACTTTTTTTTAACCCAAAGAGGAAGAAGTGTAAGGCTTAGCATTGCCAGAAGTAAAGAAAACTTATTGGAAAGGATGTTTTATTGGAAAGCTCATTTGGGTGATTGGCATGTCCATTAGAACCTCCTGATTGAGGAAAATAGTGATTTAAAAACCTTCTTTCTGTTCAACCTATCAACTCAAATATAAATTTCCACCACGTTTTGTGAATTCACTTAGATGTAAGTTATCAGTAATAAAAGTCGTAAACAAATGGTGGTGGTAGACAGGGAATAAACAGGTTTATGTCTAGCACTTTGGAAGGAGTGCTTGCCTAGAACAATTTAAGACATGCCACATCATTACTTTCCTTGAAATCATGCTTCATAGGTGACAGATGGCACAAAATCAATAGCTGATCAGAGAATAGCACTTGGCATTTTATTCTGTGGGTGGTAAGAAAAGGGTGTTTAAATTTTAAGGGAAAAACATAGTGCACAAGCAAGATTGGCACACAAAGACTGAGAAGAACACTAAGAGAAAGAGCCACTTTCTTTCTATTCAATGACCAGAAAACCAGTGTACAGAAATCTGACTTGTAGCATGTCAAAATTTAAGTGAAAATGATAATTTAATTTGGACTTATTTCCCTAGGACTTACTGTTTAATTTCAAATTATGTATCAATAGTCACATAGTCCCTCCTTTCTTGGGTAAATACATATGAGCATTGCTTTATGCAACTTTATGTGCAGTAGAAAAATCAAGGGCTGAGGAGACAATTGGTGCTCAAGCCCCAGCAAGGTACCTGATTGCTCTTACTAGACTTATCATAAGTTATATGTCATCAGGAGGAATATCCCATGGTTTCTTCTCTCTTCCTTATCTTCTTATATCTCAAGCTATTCATGTTGAGTTGATGTGGCCCAGGGCCTGCAGGTCCGTTGCCCTGGTACCATTCTGCTTGTTGCCACATGCCTGGATCTGAATGCTCCCTCCATGGCAATACTTCATCGCTTTTACTGTGTAGGCCATGAGCGTGATGACCAGGCATCAAACACAGAAGAGAACATTGAGAGATGTTGAAAGATGACCTGTTTGCTCACTCATGTGTGTGTGTGTGTGTATGTGGATGTGTGTGTGTGTGTGTGAGAGAGAAAGAGTTTGAGTTACCAAAAGGGGCTGGTATTAGTTGATGTAAGGATAAAACTCAGCAAAGACCAGCAGTTCTTATATAAATAAGGAGCAGTTTATATAAGAACCTTTAGTCTATGCAGGTGCATATGATTAGCATAGACTTCATGAAGAAAACATTCATTACACCTGGAAAAATCCAAGACACAAATATCGTTTCCACTCTAAGAACTGTGGCAAGCAGCCAGCTGCTTGTCTGTGAAAGTGGAGATGAGATATTCATCATGTGACCAAGACCAGGAAAAACACAAGGACAGGAAAAATGCATGTGAGTGTCTGTGAGAGTGTGTGTGTGTGTTTGTCAGTGCTGCTATTCCCTTCCCTCAGAAAAGCTTTTCCAATGAAACTTCAAAGTTATTAAGCTTATGAGCAGGGATGAAGAGAAGGGTGGGGGAAAGCAGTTCAAATTCCTGGAGCTGGTGGCCAGAATGGATGTCCAGGGCCAGTCCATATTAAAACATTTAGCTCTCGTTGGGGGACGAGAAACAATGTTTACCATTTCCAATTATCATTTCCAGCTAAGGGAGAGCAGGTAAGCTACCTGCTGGTAGGTATTCCATTAATTGCCTCAGTTAGGAGATTGGACCTCACCTTAAGTGGGGCAAAAGAAATTCCCTAAAAGTATCTGGAGTTCCATTTTATGTGGGATTAGGTTTTAAAGGTAGAATTTAACATGAAATTTATATACATTTAAATGTAACCACAAGTATCCCTGAATTTTTGTATGTTGATGTAGACTATGTTGTCCTGCAGCAATAAATAGCCTCCAAATTTCCACAGCTTAAACACAAAGATTTATTTCTTTGTCATGAAGGTTGGCTGCATTTACCTGCTAGAAATTTGGGAATCATTCTTGATATGTCCTTCCTTATCATCCAAATTCATCTATTTTTCCTCTATAAATAAACATTTTTATCCATCTCCACTCTCACTACTTTGGTGTCCGGTGCCATTATCTTCCTCCTAGACAAAGAAAAAGTCTCCTCATGGTGTCTCTGCTTTGACTCCTTCCCCTCTGAACAATTCTCCACACAGTATAGAGAAAGATTTTCTTAGAGAGGTAAATCTGTGATAGCATCTCTCTGTTTCAAATCCTCACTCATTCAGAGGGTACAGTCTGAAATCCTTAAGATGTCCAGCGAAGTTCAGCTATATCCAGCCTTACCAGCCCCCTCTTACATTTTTCTCTGTCCTTGCTCTCTCTACCTTAGCTGCAGTGACTTTCTTTTCATTTCTCAATCTCTTTCTACTACATCTTTGCTCAGGGCTTCCCCCGATGTTCACCGTGGCTGAATGACTATCTTCCTCTCCCTTTCCACCAGTCTTGTTCCTTAGCTGGTCTATATTGATCTAGAGAGCCTCAGTTTAAAAGTCGATTCCTAAGAAAAACCTTCCCTCCCTGCCAGGTCAGAAGCCCTTGTTCAGTTGTGCTGGGGACATCTTAGCACTTACACAAGATATATGCATGTAAGTACTTTTTGAAACTTATTGGATATATGAGTGTGGCCATTTTTTTCCTCCATGATCTGGATGGAATAGCTACATGGGGGCAGGGAAGCCCTCTTAATCCACTCTAAAACCTTTTCCACTTTGTATATAAAGCTCTTCTTATGGACTCACTGTAAGAGTCTGCACCGAATATTGTAGGGCTCCTGAAAACAAATATTTAGTGGAATCACAGATGTAAACCTGGACCATTATATTTAGTTCAAAATGATTTTTCTAGGATAGCAGTTTAAAGACAATTAAGACATAGTAGCAAGCACAAGTAATTTCTAACAGGCATTTTTCCTCTCCTGATAGTGCGTTAATGCTCAGCAACAAGGGACAAATTAAAACAGATTTAACTTAGTAGAATTACAGCATCTCCTGGGCTCGTCTTTGGATTGTGAAAGCAATCATCTGGGTACATTCCGAATTGTCTAAGGAATCAAAGGAATCTTGGCTGCGTTTCTAGGTATGTAGCTGCTTTAAACTCCTTTATGCATTAGCATTAACTTTTCCATAGGCTTCTTGTACACACACATACATTAATCAAATTCATTAATATAATGAGCATTTTGTATGCCTACATTTTGGTTCTCAAACAATAGACCATTTGTCAGGTTTAAGAGATAACAGAAATATTTTTAAAAACCCAGCAACAATATGAATTTATTCTCTCATAGTTCTGGAGGTTAGAAGTCTAAAATAATAATAAAAATGGTTTAACAAAAAATACTAGAAATGCAGTGTGGACTGGCATGTATTAATGCTCGTACTTTCTTTTCTCCACATCCCTCTCTTTTTTGATTTGTTTTTAGCCAGCAGAGACATCAAGAAATGTTTTTTACTATATCTGCAAATACAGGAAATATGGGTCTCAAGTGAAAATTTTTTCCTGACTTAGAAGTAGCAATAATTATGAACAAACTTTTTACTTTCTGAGAAATCAGTATGTGCCAAGACATGGCAATAAAAAGAAGATAAAGCATACCAGAAAGTTATGCATTTAAGGCATAAGACTTCAAGTTCTCATGTACTACAGGAAGGTTGACAAGTTAGCCATTTTAGGATGCATCCAGCTGACATTTGGTAGAGCTTTCACACCCAACATACATTGGCATTTTATTTAAAAATTGTTTTCCCCAATGTTTGCTGCATACGTTAAAAGATGCTCAGCATATGCTTTTGTCCTTCTCAAATAGAATATGGAGTTGATTAACTTTCCAAGTACGCAAGTAAAATGTTCTTGTGAAAGAAAGTGACTGTAGCCTGCAACATCTTTAATTGGTGCTTAAATTCAAGCAGCTGTCTTTCTGCAGTGAGCCTGGGCCCTGGAGAACCTGCCTAATGTAGTGCTCAGGCTTTGTTCAAAGCATCATCCCCTTACTCTATCCCTAGAGCTAAGTTTTGTATGTTTTCCCTAAATTAACTTCCTGTTTTAGGAACAAAAATGCTGTGTGTGAGAGGTTTCTAATATAAAATGCCCATCTTGTTTCTAGAGCTGAGGGCAGTCCCAGCTGAAATATTAGCTCTTGAATTGCTATCTGCGAGCTGCTAGTGGACAGAATTTAGCCCTTAAGACCAATAGATTTCAGAGTTTATGTGTTGTTACCCTGCTTTTCATTGTGGAATGTTTATAAGAAAACTCAGAAAAAAAACCCCAAAAAACAAAAAACAAATAAAAACTCTTCTTAGCATGCACTTGTTTGACAGGCAAAGAATGCTTTTAGTATTATATAAATCATGTTTTGGTTGTCTAAAGGTGTTAAACCACATTGATTCAGAAAAGGGTTTCACAGAGTTATAAGGTTTAAAGGGTTTATTCTGTTTTGCTCCCCTGAAGTGAGATTACAGCTTACTGCAATGGGCTAAAAAAGTCTCTCCTGTGGTAAAGATCACTAGCAGGAAGGTTTTTAGACACTACCCCTGAAACCTGGTCTATATCAGTGCATGGTCTAAGGACCAGTAAGATCAGCATCACCTGGGAGCTTTTAAGAACTGCAGATTCTCTGACCAGCAGAATCTCAGGTGTTGGACATGAAAGTGTGTTTTAATAAGAAGTCTTCCAGGTGATTTTTATGTCTGCTGAAGTTTGAAAAGCATTGAGCTATGCAGTAAAAGCAGTTATTCACAGTGAGGGATGGATAAAAGTAGAGAATCTGGGGTCAGACTGCCTGAGTTCAAGTCCTGTTTGGAAGTCTTACTAAACTGTGCGAACATAGGTGAGTTACCTATTCTTGCCTCAAGTTTTCTCATCTGTTAGGTAGGATAAAAGTAACTACATTCATAGATTTACTCTTGGGATTAAACGAGTTTGTACACATAACATATTTAGAATTTTACTTGGTACATAGTAAGCACAAATAAGTGTTATTAGAAACTTATTATACAAAAATCTCTGACATTTTTGTATTCACAAACCTTCATAGGGTACTCAAAGTCAAAATGAAACTTTACTAGAAATCCAAGGAAATCAGAAGACTTTTTGAGGTAGGAATAAGGTTTTGTCATTATTTATTCAAATCAAGAATTGCTTTGATCTGCATGTCCTGAAGTTCACATGAATTGGGATGGGAGGGGGGAAGGAATACAAGAAAAAAACATTATAATGTTACAGAATTTGATTTGGCAGTCAGAGTAAGTTTGGGCACAAGTTCCATAATTTATTAATATTAGCTGTGAGACTTTATTGACTTTTTTTCTTTTACGGGAAGTGCCTTTTGTGTCTGAAGAAATACTTGTTTATCTTCTACGCTGTTTATTTCTAATTTATAGTTATAGCTTTTAGATATATAATCCATTTTGAGTTAACTTTG
>RJWJ010005781.1:0-66204 GCA_004363605.1 Indri indri
TTTGAGACAGAGTCTCACTCTCTTGCCTGGGGCGAGTGCCGTGGCATCAGCCTAGCTCACAGCAACCTCAAACTCCTGGGCTCGAGCAATCCTACTGTCTCAGCCTCCCGAGTAGCTGGGACTACAGGCATGTGCCACCATGCCCGGCTGATTTTTTCTATATATATATTTTTAGCTATCCAATTAATTTTCTTTCTATGAGATAAAGACTCTTTATGTGACTCTGTGATGCAGACAAACGCTCTCTTAAAAGGGATATAAAATGGAAAGCCCCGTAAGTTCCGTACCTCAAGCCGGCTTTCTTGTACCGTAAGATTTACTATAGAGATTGAGCTGAAAAAGTCGCAAAAACCCTGAAACATCAGTATAGCAGATGTTAGATATACTTTGAGCTCCAGATGTCCGTGAATGGCTCTGCTAGAGAGTCAGACCCATGGGTCACCCACCCCAGAGTCACATGTCTTTATAGTGATCAAGGGACAGTTTATGGGATGCCATGGCTTTCCCTCATAATGCCAAACTCAAAATGATAAGCAAGTATTTCTCAAACATCCCTATTTCCTAAATAACTTACTGAAAAGCTGTCATCCTTAAGTTGATTTAAATCCTTCCTGAAAAACAAAATTTACTGCAGACTCCCGACCTGAATCCAGGGAATTGGCTGGACTCGAATCAGAATTGTTTTCAGAATTGCAGGATGAGAAAACCCAACACGGAGGGATTTAAAGGGATTTCACCAAGGGCAAGGAAATACTATCCACAATAATTGTGTGAATCTAGAGCCATTTTTAGAAATCATCTTTGATTTAATACAAATAAATTTCATACTTTCTCACTGTAAATGATCAGAAACCAACACAACTATAAAAATAGAAAAAAATGCAGAAGCTATAACTTTGTCACACATCTTTATTACCTTTAAAAATAACTAATGAAAAACATTCACAAAAAAACCAAACAGGGAGAAAAAGAGAGAAGCTGTAAAAGGAAAAGCCCAAAAGATCCTTTTAAGTGTAAGACACATAAATTTCTCTCTCTCTCTTTTTTTTTAACAACCTTTCTCTGTTAAAAAAAAAAAAAGGTTTATGTGATCAGTCAGAACTTCTAGATAGTAACAGAGGGAAACAGACAGTAAATAGAGGTAGAGTCTAACCATAAAGACCAAAACTGAGATTTCATGTTTTCCTAATGCTTCTAAAATATTAATCTCAGATAGATAAATAACAAATTTATCATTCTTACAACCTCAAATGGTAAAATCCTCTCTAAGTCTATTTAAACTGAAATTTCTTAACCAAATCCACTAGAGCACTAGATACAATACTTTATGGTAAATTGCTTCATAGCGAAATTTAAACAGCTATTTCCATGTTAGAAATTAGGGAATTGTTTATTAGGTTGTGTCTTCATTAGGTTTCTTTGCCCATGTTTGAACACTATTTGTTTATGGAGTTATATTTTGGGGTAAAAACTAAAGGCAGCTTTAAGAGCACTGAATTAATTCTAAGTACATTTTAACCTTTGTGTGAACACCTGCTAAGGTGTATAGCAAACTGAAATTAGGATAATATATTACTACAGGGTCAGAATTCCATAATGGTACTCCCTATATCCAAAGCAATTTCTCTGTCTCCTGAAATCTTTATATTTCTCCTTGATATATGTATAATATAATACAATATAAATACATATATCTATATAACTAGAGATAGATGTAGATATTTATCAGTCCAAAATCATCTCTATACATCCACCCATCCATCCATCCAAAGACCTGAAATATCCAAGGACTGAATTTTTGGTAATTATTCAGGAGGCCAAAGAACAGACAGCAGGAATTTTGATTGAATCAGAGTTATACACTCACTTGATTTGCAATCAAAACGTTTCCTTACTAAAGACCACAAACCACATTATTATATCACTTACTTAGAGACAAAAAGACAAATAATGGTGATGAATGAAAGTAAAGATCTTGCCCATGAATTTCATTCTCTGTAAGTGAAATTACACTACCATGAAAGCTCTTATTTTGTATAGATGTCCTGAAGATATCTTGTTTTGTCAGTTCTCCAAACTTTTCTTTTCTGATTACTAATTTTAACTCTGGAAATCAGTCAAATAAACATAAACATATAAAATGTAGCTGAAGAAGCAATTTTTCAAGTTTTGCTGTATTGGGGAAGTAGTCCATAACATCTCTTCCAGATACTGTGTTAATTTGAAGAGGTTTTTTTTTTTTTATTTTATAATTTCACTTATGGCAGGACAAAATGTTCTCTTAACCAATAACTAAGGATTCAGGTAAAATAATTCTTGGTTTTATTTATATTTTCTATTATAATTATAGTTTTATTTCCACAGAAAATTTAGAATTTTAAAACAGGCTCCTTTTGAAATTTTATGCTCACACATCCATGGCATGAATGTGGTCATAATTTTAAATATATGGATTCAAAGCAGTTTATGTTTCTATTTACGTCATTTTAAAATCGTGGCAAGTTAAATATTCTTTATAATCATGACAGCCACCCTAACAACAAATTCATGCAAATATTATTTGAGGGGATTCCACATATTGAGATGGCAGCTTAAAAATATTGGGCCATTCCCGAGCAGAGACTTCCCACCACATCTCCTTTACACGTCCCTGAGAGGAGTGCCACAGAGAGGCAAGACAGAAGTGTTTTACATAGTGATGCTGCACTGAATGAAAATTTTGTTGTTTTTACCTCCACTCTTGCAGCTTGGGTTTTCCAGATAACTGTAATAGAAAAGCTGCAAATTTAGAAAAGTAGGAGCACTGTAGCCACTCCACAGATCTTATGGGAATAGTTACAGCACTTACAGCACAAAACCCAAAAGAAATACTAAAGTTAAGTACAGTTAATTCACTTATTATTTATTTGTTTAACAAATATTGGTTATATATTAACTTATGCTAGGAAAACAAATTACATTGGTAATTATTGATTCATGGTTTATAGTCAATCATATGGGAAGGTAGATTTGTTGGCTTTTAACTGTTCTGCAAAACAACTTAGAGATTTTTAGGTCTGATGCATTCTTAAAAATTGAATCCTCCTTTCAGGTTGTTTAGCAGCTTCTATTCCTAACATACAAGCTAGGCCCAATGAACCTTGCCCTACACTGATGGTGAATTGACCCTGTTTCCATACAAAATTCAGCTAGTCATACTCTGTACCATACCCAAAGGAGATGTTATTGGTGCCTAAGGTTTTTTCATTGAAGAGTACAATACTTCATTTGTTTATTCAGAGTACACATGTTGAGCACTTTATACATATGAGGCACACACTGGGGACTAGAAATGCAAAACAAGTAGAGTCCTTTATCCTCATTGAAATTTCAATATGATAGAAAAAGTATAATATGTTTATGAAAATTAACAAGCTAATACTAAAATTTACATGACAATGCAAGAGGCAAGAAAAGTTAAGGCAATTGTGGTAAGGAACAAAGTAGGAGAACTTACACTACCACATAGTAAGATGTAAAAACTACAGAAATTAAGAAAATATGATATTGACATAAGGATAAACAAACAGATGTATGAAATAGGGTTTAAAAATCCATGAACAAATCCATTCAGATAGGATCACATTACTTATAATTGTCACTGAAGAACAGTTGAGAAAGGAAGGCTTTTTCAGTAAATGGTGCTGGGACAATTGGATATCCATATTAAAAAAAAATGCTTGACTCCTATATCACACCATATACAGAAATCAAGTCCAGATGGATTGTATATTTAAACATCAAAAGTAAAACAGTAAAGCTTTTTAGAAAAACTATAGAAGACTATTGCCATAAACTTGGGATAGACAAAGATTTATTAAACAAGTCACAGAAAGTACCATAGCAAGGAAAAAATGATAATTTAGGATACATTATAATTTTTAAAAAATGTTCACCAAAAAGGCAATTAAGAGAGTGAAAGGAAAGCCACAAGGTAGGAGAAGATATTTGCAACATATATGTCAGCAAAGAATTCCTATCCAAAACATGTAAACAACTTTTACAAATCAATAAGGAAAAGTCAGGGGGAAAGGGGCAGAAGAGGTTACAGTCACTTCATGTAAGCAAGCATATGAAAAGGTTCTCAAATTTATTAGCCATCATTAAACCCACAATGCAATATCACTATACATCCACCACAATAGCTAAAATGAAACGCATGTGCACATGCGCGCGCGCGCGCGCGCACACACACACACACACACACACACACACTATGCCAAGTGTCATTGAGGATGTGGAGTGACTGAAACTCTCATATATTGCTGGACTATAAATTGTTAAAACTACTTTGGAAAACTGAAACTGCTTGGCAGGATCTACTATTGCTGAACATACACATACCTCATGACACAGCAATTTCTTTCTAGAAACATATCCAAAAGAAAGGGGTATATATAGTCACCAAAAGACATGTGTAAGAATGTTCATAACTGTACTATTTATAATGTCTTCAAACTAGACCATTAGAAATAGAATGAACAAGTTAATTTATACCATAATACTACACTGCAATGAAAATAAGTGAACTAGAGCTGCATAAAACAAAATGGATGAATCTTATAAATTCAATATTGAGGTTAAAAGTACAGACCCAGAGTCCATACTGTATGATTCCATTTTAATAAAGTTCAAAAGAAGGCAAACTAATCTACAGTGATATATATTGGGATAGTGGTTGCCCTTGCCGGGGAGGAAGTTATGACTTGAAGGGGACAAAAGGGGACTTCTGGGGTGCTGATTATGTTCTGGGATTCTGGTTTATACAGGTGTTCTCACTTTGTGAAAATTTTGTTAGGCTGAACATTTATGACTTGTGCACTTTTCTGCATGTATGCTATACTTTGATTAAAAGTTGCTTTAAAAAATTATAGTATGGAAACATCCAATTCTGGCCATGACTTGGCATCCCACTATAAACAAACAACTGAACTTTCCCTCCCACCATAAACAAGTAGAAAACTGGACAAAATATGAAGCAGCTGTTTTCAGAAAATGGATAACCAGCAGTACAGAGTTGTTTTCTCTAAGTTATCTCTGTGATCGCCCCTGCATTCCTCCTGGAAACAATTTCTAGACTGCAGCACAGGAAGGAGCAACCCAACCAAAGTACTGTGGTCTTATTGAATTGAGGAGACAGAAATTAGAGCTCAGGAAGGCCAAGGCCACTCTAATTTCGAGGATGGAATATCAGAGATGAATCAACTATGCAGAGGAGCTTCAGAAATCTTCATGGAGGTTCTCTTGTTTTTTTGCTAAATTGTAGGTGGCACATACATAGAATAAAATTCCACAAAACCAAGCAAAGAACTATGAAGGAGCTAAAATATCCTCAGAGCTCTCTCAAGGCTGGGAGATGTTCATGTGCTTTAAATAGCCAAGGTAGTGAGACCTCAACAAAACATGGAGCATTCAGTACAGCATTCAGTACAGATTTCAGAAGGGTGACACCTCTGTAGCAGGACCAAACTAACTCTAGAGCAAAGGCTACTCTAGATCCATCCAAAAAAACTTTAAAAAGAAGCTTTGAAAGAATCTACGATGATGACCTACAAGTACCTCAACTGCCTACAAAACAAACTAAAAACTCTTTAAAGGAGGACAGTGAAATCCAGACACTCAACAATGTAACACTTGTAATGTCTAGCATCCAACTGAAAATTACAAGGATGCTGGAAAACACAACTCACACCCAGGGGAAAAATCAGTCCACAGAAACAGACCCAGAAGTGACAGAGACGATGAAATTAGCAGACAAGGGCTTTAAAGCAGCTGTAATAAATACAATCAAAGATTTAATGAAAAACTATAAATCAACTATTTAAAAAGCTCAAAAAATCGCAGGCAGAATAAAGAAAACCATGACAAGGAATATTATACACAAATTGGTATAACAATGATAAAGAGAAAATCTTAAATGTAGTCACCAACAAAAGACATGTTACGTACAGAACAAAGATAAAAGTGACAGAAGAATTCTTATCAGAAATTCTAAGCCAAAAGCAATAGGTAAACATCTTTCAAATACTGATGTAAAAAATATGCCAACCTGATTTCTATACTCAGAGAAAAATATCTTTAGAAAAACCAAAAGTAATAAATACTTTTTCAGACAACATTTGAGAGCATTCATTGCCAGCACCCCTACACAATAAGAAATATTAACGGAAGTCCTACAAGCAAAAGGAAAATGACACCAGATGCAAATTTGGATCTACACAAGGAAATAAAGAACATCAGAAATGATAACTACGTGAGTAAATGTAAAAGAATTTTTCTTATTTTTAAATTTATTTAAACAACAATAGACTGTTTAAAGCAAAAATAGTAACAATATGTGATGGGATTTATAACATATGTATATGTAAGCTTCATGACAGCAATAGCACAAAGAATGGGATTGGAAAAATGGAAATGCAGTTGGCCTTCAATACCTGTAGGTTCCATATCCTCAGATTTAACCAACTGCAGATCAAAAATATTTGCAAAATAAATAAATAAATAAAATAACAATACAACAAAAAATACAAATAAAAACCAATATAGTATAACAATTATTTACATAGCATTTACATTGTATTACATGTTATAAGTAATCTAGGGATTATTTAGAGTATATGAGAAGATATGTGTAGGTTAAATGTAAATATAATGCCATTTTATGTAAGAGACTTGAGCATCCATGGATTTTGGTGTTTGGGGGAAGAGGTCCTGGAATGACTATATTCTGTGGTAAGGTTCTTAAATAATATAAAATGTGGTACAATGTTAGTTGAAGGTAGACTAACAAAGTAAAAACGTATTGGAAACTATAAAGCAATTGCCTCAAAAACAAAGCAAAAGCATATAGCTAATGGGGTGATAAGGATGTTAAAATGAAATAATAAAAAATAATCTGAAAGAATGCAAGAATAGAAGGAAAGGGGAACAAATAAAGGTGAAAGAAAAAGGAAACAATCTATAAAATAGTAATCTTCAAATGTATCAATAATTATATTAAATGTACAAGGTTTAAAAATTGCAATTACATGGCAGAAGTCTAATTAAATTAAAAATAAGTCTTAATTACATGCTGTCTAGAAGAAACCTGCTTTAAATATAAAAACAGATAGGCTAAAAAAATAAGAAAGATATATTATTCAATCACTACTTATTTAAAAAACAGAAATGGCTATGTTAATATTAGACAATGTCAGCTTCAGAATAAAGAATATTATAAAAAATAAAAAGAGATATTTTATAATGATAAATGACTCAATTCATCAAAAAACACAACAATTCTAAATGTGTGTTCACTCAATAATAGAGCTTCAAAATACATGAAGGAATAACTGGCAGAAATCAAAGTAGAAACAGACAAACCCATAAATATAATTATTAGTTGAAGACAGAAAATCAGTAAGTTTATAAAAGACTTGAACATCATCAACCAACTTGATCATATGGCATTTATAAAATTCTCAACTTAACAACTGCAGAATACACATTCTTTTCAAGTGTATGTGAAGCATTTACCAAAATAGATCATATGCTGAGCCATAAAACTAGACTTAAGAAATTTGATGGGATTGAAATTAGAATATGTTCTCTGATCAAAAGAGAATTAAATTAAATATCAATAGTAGACAAATATCTGGAAAAATCCCTTAAAGACTTGGAATTTAAAGATTGAACACAGTTCAAAATTACTCATGTCCCAGAGAAGAAATCATAACAGAAATGGGAAAATATTTTTAGCTGGATGATAATGAAAACTCAACATACCAAAATTTGGCCTTGGAGTAGGCAACAATTTCTTAGGATGCAAGAAAAATTAAGAATAAAAGAAAAAATATGATATATTTAAACAAAGACATTTGAGGGAGAGCAGAGGAAGAAAATCCTAGGAAGAGAAAGAAGAAAGATAAACCAGAGAGGTAGTGGTACAATAAGAGGAAACTTCTCAGATCTAAGGATACAGGTGAAGTGACATCTTAAAATGCCAAATAGCAAAACCAAGAGCGCAGGCAAAAGAAAGCAGAGAGGGTAACAATGGTGATGAAACTCACTAAAATTAGTATTTAAAAGAACATTTGGATTTAGAGGAGATTATTACTTATAACTCTGGTTTCTACAGTTGTTTGGGTATTTAATTACATTGACACATAGATTAAATATTTTGGAATATATTCTTAATACCTGTATGCCCCACCCTCCAAAAAGAATTCATCGTAAAAGCTATCCACGGTGTTTCCAACTAAATCCAAAGAAGACATTTGTATAGTAATTCTATCACACTTAAAAATTATAATGACCAAGTCCTTGTAGAATATGTCTCATATCTTCATTTTAGCAAATTAGGGGTATTTCCTAGGTTGTATTGATTCTACTGACAATTAAAAACAAGTCAAATAATTAAATTCATAAAACCATGTTTTAGACATTCGAACACTTTCAGTGTGTTCAAAGTTATATCTTTAACTGTTTCAACTAAGAGATAACCTGAACCTATTCTTTATCACTTATTCTCTTCCAAGGGTTACCTCTGTGATTAGTATTATAAAGATTAGAAGGTGAAGGGACAAAAGGGTTTCTCGCCTATTTTGTTTTCCCCAAAAACACTATGTATATCGACAATTCTACAGCAGGGCCAGGCGTTTCCCACGGGAGTCTGTAGCAATAGCATGCATTTGACAATGTTGACTGCGTCCCTGTTTTATTCAATATAACTTCTGATGCTATCTCTATCCAGATGACCAAGAAATAGGCAACTCTACTAACGTGGAACGCCAGTCCAGTATACGGTTTGTGTGGAAAAACTTAATCTTTTAAAGTAAGCTCCTTATATCCACAGTGCCCTCACCAACCCAAGCATGGAAACAGCAACCAACACTGACTTAAATCCAGCTGTGTACGTGTGAATAATGAAATATCTGCTCTGTGGAGTCTGAAATCATAGCTCCAACAGCTTAAAGGCTCAGGAATAGAGTATGAGCGACTACTTGGTAGAAATAACATCTCCCTATTCCTTTTACTATGTATCAACCAGCCTTCGTTAGCAATTCCTGGTGCCTGGCATACAATTGAGGCAGTGGTAGTTTACGGCCCCCAAACAGTGATTTCTTAATGACACCTTAGAGGCCTAGAAGAATTCATGCTGCTTCTTAAAGCATCTAATCTTTCCCAGGGAGAGGTTGCCCATCCCCCTACCCCTGATATAGTCTGGCTCATTATGACAACATCGAGTTGATACCCTTATCTTTAAAACAACTCAAAATAATCCATATGTCCTGCAAGAGTCATAGCATAAGAATTTATAATTATCGCACATGAAAAATAAACAGGTACTCCAAAGAGGACTGATTTACTTAAGGCACAATGCCAGAGGCATTAAACATGATAGTTTCGCTTTTAATAAAATGTGGTTAATTTGATTACACTTATTTATTTCCTTTTTTGCCAAATTTCAATCAATTTTTATGACAGGATTAAGCTTCTAAGAAGTGCTTTTTGTTTTTTGTTTTACATAATGGAAGCACTTTTCCAAACTTAACCATGGTTAACTAACTGGAGGCTAATATACATTTGGATCTATGTTTATCCTCAGATGTATTTATGTACAATGCATGCACATTTAGGTCTGGGTTAGAACGAGTAGGTATGTGTATTGTAGACTCTCATTAATTCATAACAGCTTAAATTGTGATTTTTATTTGGCATCCTACTGTGGAACCCAGTAGAGAATGCTGAATTGCTCAACTAAACATTTTCAAATCCGTGACTCTCCATCTGGTTATTCAGTCAGAACAAAATCCCTGCAAAGAAAATCCTCTTCCTAAAATGTGCCCCATTTTCCTGGCTAAAAATCATTCTGGAGAAAAGTGAACAGTTTGCCTAGTTGTTTAAGGAATTTATTTGCAGGAAAAACTAACACTATAAATATCAACAGCACTTAAAGGGAACTGAAGAAAGAATTCCCTCATTCTGCATAATGGCAGGCTTGTTATAAATAACCACACATAGAAAATGGAAATATTGTATTTATTGTTTTGGAGCACTTTTTCAAAACTTCAGGACACCATAAAACAATCTCATATGGCTCCACTGACATATAAGGACTAGCTACATTCTTATTATCATGTTTCATAGAAAGTTCAAAGTACTATTTAGTACCTAACACCATGTAAGACCTCCATAAAAAATAAACTGAAAAACAAATCCACTCTAAACAAGAAAGCACATAGTGAGGTCCCTGGAAAAGAGTATAAAACTACTCTGCCTAGCATGATGCCTGGAACATAATGATCCGTAATGAATATTTGTTGAATGAATACTGGAATATCCCACTCACAGTCCATGGGACTTTTGTTTCTAACAAAAAAGGTAGAAAACTAGATTTTCACCTTAACTACTAATAGTTTTTAATAGAGCCTTTTATAGAGATCCTCTACTAGGGTTAATAATGTTTTTAATGTGTTTTTCATTGCTTTAGTTCATATGCTATCCTTGACTTGGAGAAGAATGGGGAAAGTAAACATTGCAATTACTTTTTTCTTCTTAAAAGGTAAGCCTGTTTCCAATTACAGAGTATTAGATAAAAGAAGATTTCTTGTGTGTGATTACGGAAAAGTGATAGGAATTGCATGGGTTAGAAGTAGCAGGCTTGGCTATAATGTTAAATAGAAAAAAAAATCATGTAAATATTCCCAAGAGTTGGAAAACATCTTTTGTTTTTAAATAAAAAGCAGTCCTATAATTCTTTTATCATTAGGATATAGAAAAATACTTAAGGGGAAAGGTGAACATCATATTGATTTACTTAAAAAGAATTGTGGCAAGAGGTTATAATATAGCTTGTTCTATAAAGATGTTCTCTATATAAGCAACAATTCCTCCTTTGAGAGCTGGAGTCTATTCATTCACCCTTTTGAATCTAGGCTATCCAACGACTGTTTTGATCGTAGAATATGATACAATATGACTTCTAAATTATGTTACAAGAAGCCTTGTAGCTTCCACCTGGTCTCTTGGAACACTCACTTCTGGAGGGAGCCAACCACCGCGTAAGAAGTCCGACTATTCTGAGAATGCTGACTCTGAGAATGGGTGATCTGAGAAACCCAAGACAGCCAAGTGAAGAGGCCAACCTGAGAAAGAAATGTCCAAGCAGTCCAGTCATTGCAGCCTGGCACCAGACATGGGAGTTAGGGAGCCTTCGAGTGGCTCTAGCTTTAACTCCATCTAGGTGCACTGGCTAAGGAACCCCAAGTGAGAACCACCTTGCTGATTCTCAGCCCCAGAACCAGGAGAGTTCTGGTTCTGTTGTTTTAAGCCACTAAGTTTTGGTGAGCTAAAGAACACCACACAAAAATCAACATTAGTTGGGTTTTCAGAATAATGTTTAACATTGTTCTACTGCTAAACGTTTTTAAAACCAGCAAGATTTTAAAATAATACAGGATAGGGTGGAACCTAATTAATGTTCAGTGCTCCACAAGTTGCTAAAATCAATAAACTGGGAGTCATGTTGAACTCTCCCCTTTGACTCAGTCCCCTCATCCCATCAGTAACCAAGTTCTCTAGTCTACCTCCTTAGTACCTCTTGATTCTACCCACATTGCCACCATCTTACATCAAAATTTAAATTCTTGTTTTAATTACACTAGCATTCCTTCCTTTAGGCCATCTAAACTTCCCCCAAGACCCTGCTCTGACATCTATAACCCAACCCCACATTTATCCTCTACATTACTACCATAATAACTTTTCACAGCACATTCAAGCTTCTCACCTTTCTACATAAAATCCTCCAATGGTTCTTAATAACTGTTACAATGAAGTTCAAATTTCTCAATCTACACATGGGGCCTTCATAGTCTGGCATCCACCTACCTCTCAAGTCTCATCCGCCGCCACACTCCTCCCCACATATCCATCTAACCACACCAACCTTCTTGTTCCTGAGGGAGTTAGGCACCTCAGTATTTGCTTGCTCAAATGCTTTTTATTCTGCTTACAACACCCATCCCTCTATTTCTTCATCTATCTAACTCCTATTCATTCTTTGATATTCAGCTCAAGAATGACCTCTTCTAAGAGGGCTTCCCTGAACTGGTTCATCTGTTTGACACCTCTCTTCTGGGCTCCCCATAGACTCATGTTCTTTTCCACTTGTGAGTTCAGTGCACCTGAGTTAATTTTCTTCCTCCCCCTGTTTCAAGTAAAGAAGGCTGGGATCTTGCCTGATATATACCTTAGGCCCTCAATAAATACTCATTGAAGGAATAAATGAATTATTAGAAGCTATGATATTTACATTGATATGATGGAAAAATCATAAGTATCACTCCCAACAGTGAGTAGGAAATTGTTTCTCTGAGAAGGGTCATACTATTCAAGTTAGAGCTGAATGAGAGGCTCCTCAGAGGCACCCACTGCAACCTGAGCCTTAGCAAGGACGAAGATAGCTTGCCAGGTGGCTCGAAGAACAGGAGCATTTTAGCAGAAGGAGAAGCCTTTGCCATAGTGTGGAGGTGACAGAGAAACGGAGAGCGTTCAGGAAGCGTGGATAGGTAAGTGGGGCTGTTGCTGTAGCGTATAATGAGAAGAGCAGAAGCCAGAAGAGGGAGGGCTTTGCATGCTCTAAAAAGGACATATCACTTTATTGTGTGGACAATAGGGAGCCATTAAAAGATTTTAAGCAGAAGAGAAACATTATTGGGGTTACCTGTTAGAAAGCTTAACTGTGGAGAACTGATTAAAGGAGGGACAGAAAGCAGAGAACAGTTGGGAGACTAATGTAGCAAACCAAGCAAATTCAAAAGACAGAATTAAAATTGACAGGATTCGGTAACTGACTGGATTATAGGGAGGAAGAGTGGGCTAACCAGGATGCCTCTGAGAATTTCGCTCTGGTTACTTATGTGGATGGTGATGCCAAATTAAAGTTAAATTAATTTTTAAGGATTTTTGAAAATTTCATATTGTATTTTGAGCTAGAGACATTTCGTAATACAAGGGGCATGATGTTTGAAAAAGATGATTCTGACACTGGTGTCCGTTTGCTATGAAACAGTCACAAAATATGATCCTTTTGGATTATGCCATGGATGCTCTGTGTGATCCCAAAGAGTCGTTTAAACTTTCTGTGCCTCAGTCTTACAAATTTTTCCATATAAATTAAAGAAATATATGCCTCCCAGATAAGTCAATGAAGCAATTTAAAAGTAAATTTGTCTGTGTGGTAATTTCTGTTTCCTAAAACCAAGATGAAACACAATCTCAATTGCCTCCTGTATTAAAAAAAAAGAAAAAAACTAAAGAGAGAAAAGGCTTAAATAATTTCAAACGGCCCTTTGAGCTCCCAAAATCAATGGTTCCATAAGTCAGAGCACTTGGTTGGGGCTACATTCTACCCAGGTCAGTGGCTGATACTCAACAAGAACCAAGGGATTTACGGTGGAGGTAGGTTGTCCTATTTAAGCACTTTCTGCTGAGTGAAGTAGTACTTCCTCTTATTTGTCTTAATGGTCTTCTGTTCTTTATCATGTTACCTTTTAATGAGGTACTTTCATTTGTTTAACAAATATTTATTGAGTACCTACTATGTGCCAGGCACCACGTTAGGTGCTGGTGAAACAAAATTAAATGAGACATATTCCTTTGGTTGCATTTTTTAACTGTCAACCATATTCAAGCCAAAATATATCATCTTATAGAGTAATATTTATCATATACATGATCTTGCTCTAGGAACCATGCCAGGCTACCCCATTAAACTTGATGGACCTGAGAATAGTAAAACTATACACTGTATAATATATTTATAGCATATAGCAAGGCAACAAGATCCCCTGAGAAGGGAAGGCAGGAAAACTGAAAAATCATCATGTGTGCACTTGGAACTCACAGACCATTCACAAACTCCCTATTTTGTGACTCCATTTCTCTATAGAAGGGAGATAATAAGGCCTCCTTCTAGTATTCCTCATAGGATATTATAAGGATTAAATAAGTAAAAGCACATCAATTACTTTGAGCTTTTAAAAAAAGCACTAAATAAATACTAGGTATTGTTGTTTGGTAGCATTACATGAAATCACATTAAAAGTGAAAAGCCTACAGTAGTTATTCTAATGGAAGTTTAAATCCCGAGATGAAAGCAAGGTGAGCTGAATAACTAAATCAGGACACACCTCCAGTCAGATCTAGTTAGAAGCGAAAATTAAAACTGGAATTATTTGCATGACTGAGAGATGGTTCCTCACATAGGACAGAACTTTAAGATGTGCACTTTGTGTCCGTAAAGTCGGAGTAAGTACAAAGGGAAGGCGAGCATAGCCCCACCTGGGTTGATCCCTCTTGGATTTTAAAAATGAATTTTCATCTTGTTGCAGTTTTCCGAGGGCTACTCCTAGTTAGTGGTGATCATTCTTCCCCTGAAGGTTATGCTACCAGCTCTCCGGTACCAGACAGGGACATTTCCGCCACCAGGGTTTTTGGTGCATGCCAGCTTCAACAGCAGAACAATTTTTTTTAACCCTGAGAGGTCAATTGTGAGGAAATTCATTTGTCTGTGATCAAAAACTTTACTTAGATTGTGTTCAAAATATTCTGAGAAGATAATTCTCAAAGAAGATAATTTCTCAAGAAATTTTTTTTTGCTAAGATGCTCAAAGTTAAAGCAGACACTAACACCAAACAGAGGTGCTAAACTAATAAAACCTTCATGAGCCTCCACATCGTCATTATCTCCAAGCCGGAGCAAGAGGAATCAAGAAACTGCTCAGCCTCCTCCTCCAGCCCCAAGATGGAAAGCTTCCTGATACTGGAAACAACAAACTCTCAGCAAGATCTCTGCTTCTGTGCCATAGATAAGAGGATGAAAGGGAGCAAGGTGGAGCTTCCTTTTTCTTTTTACCTTACTCACAGCAATTCTTCTTTTAGTTACCATAAGAGGTAATAAATAGTAGAGACAGCTGAGGAGATTTTTGACTCCCAGAAATTCTGCACCCTGCACCCTAAGGTTCTCTGATGGCACGCAGGGCTGAAAGTTGAATGCAAATCTTTGGGAACGGCTTTTGGCTACAGACTAGCTTTCAGGCACAATGGATAAAAGAGAAAGATCAGTTAGAAAAATATCAAACTTTAGATTTTTTAAAGTTTCAAAATAGTGCCTTTATGATCCATATTTGGTTAAACCCTAATTGTTCAAAAAAGAGGTTTATTTGGATAACGAGTGGAAATTACATTATTATTAACCTTGTAGGACTTGAGTAGAGAACAGCTGTCTGAACCTCAGGCAAAGCACATGCCTTTTACTATTGATTATAATCCAGCGGCCTTCACATACTTTTTTTGAAAGGTGGAAAAAAAAAATCTCTTTAGAAAGGTGAATCTCTATAATTGAAGTACTAAAGCAAAAGGAAACCCACAAATTCTAGTAAATTATATAACTTTCTCAGCAGCGTATTCCAGGGCCTTAAAATTCTTAGAATCAAATTCTTCCTTACACCTAATCTGTCTCTATTTTATCTTGGGGGATACAAAAAAAGTTAAAAGGATGTCATCCATTGGGAATTAACTCTTCATTTATATTAAAGCTATAAATCACCAGCCAACAACCACTGACTGAAATTAATATCCTAGTTCCTATGCCATTTCCACTTACCTTCCAATTCTCAAGTACTTACAGGGTGAAAAGAAGGTGGTAGAACTCTGCTTTTAGTTTATAAAATACAGTTGTTAAAATTCTTACTTTTGCTCTCCAATTAGATTTTACACACAAACACACACACCTGTACATAGGGTAGAGGACTGAGATTTTTAAAAACTTTTTATATGCTTAGTGTCTTTTATTCCCAAAACTTTCTTCAAGAAACATAAACATTTATTAAACACCATGTTTTCCAAGTACTATTTCCATCTTAGTTGCCTTGCTTTTTAATTTTTATGCATTTCATTCCACAAGACACTTCAAATAACCTTCCCACTACTGCCCCTGCCACCAAAAGAGAGAGAGAGAGGAAAGAAAGAAAGAAAGAAAGAAAGAAAGAAAGAAGAGAAAGAAAGGAAGGAAGAAAGGAAGGAGAGAAAGAAGAGAAAGAAAGAAAGAAAGAAAGAAAGAAAGAAGAAAGAAGGAAAGAGAAAGAAAGAAAGAAAGAAAGAAAGAAAGAAAGAAAGAAAGAAAGAAAGAAAGAAAGAAAGAAAAAAAAGTTCCAACAGCTAAAACCTTATGGTTCCTCATTTTTCTTTCGAGGGCTGTCACCAGGCAACTGAAACTCTCAGTAATCCTATTAGCATATTTCAAATAAAAAAATTAATTTGAGAGAGTCCAGAAGTCTTTCAATGCAGTCTAAATTTCCTATTTTGCCACTGCCACCTACAAACGACTATTTAGGATGCTAAAGCCCTGGGCTGGTGTAGATTTTCTAACTACCCACACAATATCCAGAATGCTGCTCTGTCTAAGCCCCTTAATGTTCCACAGGAATCTCCTAACAGGATAATTTTGAATCACAATTGAATTTCCTCATCACTCATATCTTTCCATTTCAACTTATCCTTGCATGGAGCAAGCTGTGACTAGGTCTGATAGTGACCCAGGCCATGAGAGGTCCCTCTTTCCCCCAACCCTGAGTCTAATGCAGCAACTGTTTTGAAAGGCTTCTCTCACCTGAACCATGTGAAAGTCGACCCTGCATATTGTGATTCTCTTTCTAGTTTAGCACTAGGGACTAAATTAATTTTTTTTTTTTTTTTTTTAGGAGCAAACAGGTTTATACGGAAGCCACCTAATGGCGACATCCATCATGGCTATTTAGTGGAACAGATCCACATTATCTCACTATTGTCAGTGTTCAACATCAAGCCAATTAGATGGTTTATCTTCAAGGAGTCCTCACTGTCATTTCCTAGAATACATCAGACTATAGCATATTTGAAACAATAAAATGTTTTCTGCAAATCTAGCAAAGGAACCTGTGAGGTAGGGTGGGTACCTTTCAAGTCCTATCATCATGACCACTGATTATATCTAATTCTGAGATTCTGCCCCCCTAAAAATGTATGTACAGTCATAGATTTCTCTCACTCATGCTCTCCATTTTTAATTACAGAGTGTTTATAACATAACATATTTTTAAAGCTTTCCTTTTAAAGGACAAAGACACACACACACACACACACACACACACGGATCCTCTATTAAAAAGAGCCACCTTATGGAATCCTAAAGGTTTAAAGAGTATAATTCTACATGGTTTGAATGTCAAGGAAGAAACAGTTTGTTTCCACATGATGGAATAGCTACTCCAGGCTAAGTTATTCCACATTTCCGTCAGCTACTGGTACTGGGTTTTATCTATCAGTACTATCAGTTTTGCAAACCTCAGGCCAACAAGCACAGAAGTTGGGAGAGCCCTGTCAGCGGAAATCAATCCTAGGCAAGCTAAAGAAACTCGCATCTGCATTTCTTCCAAGCTGAATCACAAACAGTCCACACCCATCATGATCCCTCTTCAAATAATTTCTTCATTTACCTGTGTGGCACTTCCTGAAAGTAAGGAATGGGCTTGACTGGATGAGCTATTATCTCATTAGGATTTGTGAAGGAACCAAACAGACTGGAATGCTTTTCAGGGGCCCCCTCCCTCATCCCCTCTCCATTTCCCGTCCCCTGGCCCACCGTTTGTACTGTTTGCCTTTTCTCAGTTTCTGTGTTGCCCAAGACAGATAGATAAGCCCCTTAAATGATTACTACCACCCTGCATTAGCTTTCAAAGCCATTAACAACTTTTCCATGTTTGGTAACTGATGTGTGATAGAAATGTTGACAATGTAAAGCGAGAACTAAACCATAGACCAGAACCTCTCAGAATAAATGGAAATCGCCCAAAAGCTCTCTGGGAATCGCTTCCTTAGGATTTCATCCACAGTTCTCTTTGAAGCACCTGTGACTTGTAAGGCAAGATTGATTTTCACTGTTCTTTAATCAGCAGGAAAACCAAGAACCTATATATGCATAATAGGTAATACATACTGAGTTTTTGTCTTCATTTAGTTTTTAAGAGCATTTTATTTTTCCTACTTTCTCCTTTTAGATCATACAGAAGAAAATCTGATAATCTCTTAATTGGATATCCTAGAAGAATTACAAAATGTGATGTTCATTGAGAAACACGGTAAAAGCCTACACGGGGGGAGACCAAACACAATGCTGTCCCCTCACCCTGCTGCATGTATATTCATGCTGCCGGAGGCTCATTTATACGAGTGTACGTGGAAGTACAAGGACACAGCCAGAACTCTTTCTGTGGTACAACAAGGACAGATATTTAATATTGCATTTCAGCTCCAGGAACCGAAAGAAAAAATAAGGGAGGAAGGTTTGCTAAATATTTGCTTCATTGCAGAGTACTGCTAAGTTTTCTTTGGCTGGTTGATTGAAAGCCTGTAGGTGAACAAAACCCCACATTTGCACTGCAGCAACTCCTGTGTCTAACTAAGCCAAGTGATGCTGAAGGCACATGGTCCCACATTGTCCCACATTGATGTGGGCTCCTAGAAAGAATACAGCCAAGAGCCCTTAGCACTCTTGTTCTCACTTGGGCTGAGGAGTGGACAGTTGTTCCCTAGTGGACAAAAGGACGTTACACTGGGTTAGGAAGGCCACCACAGATAAAGCAAAGAGAAAAATAAAAATGCTTATGCTTAACCATATTCGAAAATCAATGATTGGAACAGATTTGTTGGGGCAACATAGTAGAGAGTGACATTGGTTTCCATTGTTGCTTACTGACAACAAGTATGTGACGCATACATTTAAAAAGGCAGCACTCATCCGACTCTCTTTCAAAACCTACTGTGTGCCTAGCGCTGCTCAGGATAAAAGAAATACAGTGGTGGAGAAGTAGGAAACAAAGTAAACAGTGTCAACATAATTTTGGATGGTGAAGGAAACAAACAAACAAAAAGGTAGGATAGAGTCACAGAGCAGAGAGGACAGACTATTATAGATAAGATAGTCCACATGCCATTAGAGAAAGAGCTAGCCATGCAGAAAGCCAGAAGAACAATCCAGGCAGAGACACAGCAAATGCAAAGGCCATGATGCAAGAAAGAATAGAAAATGCTCAAAAACTTATGGCACAAAGGAAAAGGTTTTTTTGTTTCCTTTTTTTGGTTGTTTTGATGACTGAATAGCTGAGAAAGAAAGGAACAAAAGTATATGATAGACAATTATAGGTTAACTAAATGTGTTTGCTTTTCAAATCAATCATTTCAGACATTTTTTGGAGAAAGGTGCACTTTATTATTATTATTATTATTATTATTTTTACAGGGCCTCAATATCATGTTTTGCTTTTTTCCTCTGGGCGCTCAGGAAAACGGTGCAAAGTGACCTGAGAGGTCTGTATTTTTATTCTTGATTTAGATTATTTTCTCAAACATACTCTCTGAAAGCATGCTGTTAAGCCACATACAAATCCCTAGTGTTTAATCCTTTCTTGCTTCATATTTCTTAGAGAAGCCAATTTTCCCGGCAGCACCTAGATTTCAATTTAAACAGATCCACGTATGGGAACAAATCAACTCCCCTAGGCACAGAATGGATCATGCCCAGGCCTTTAACCAAGATTCCACAGGAGTCCACTGATCTAGGACTCTAATTAGATGTTTATTTGTTGCAGGATGACAGCTCTTCAAAAGGGAAAGATCACCTTGTCTGTGTGTTAGGGCAAAGTACTGGTTGAGCTTATCAGTCTCTGGCCAGCATTAGCAGAACAGCATGTCCTTGGCATCTCTGTGTCACTGCCTTCGAAGTCTGGAGCCTTAGTCTGTATGCAGAATCAATAGGTTTTCTTCTACTTGATTGATTTTGATATTTCAATACTTAATAACAAGCAATTGTGAATCAACTGGATCGTTGCACAGACAATCCAACTTAGGATCGCATCTGGTTATTTTATTCATTTAATGACCAAACAGGATCAAACACAAAGAATTTTGGTTCCGCAGCAATCAGTTAGACTCATAAACTTCCAAACAGAAATCTGATAAAAACCAGTCAATTTAAGATGTGTATATTCAGGTATGGCATATATAATGAGTAAAACATAAATTTATTTTAAAAAAAACTTCAGAAATCTATTTTTCTCATTGCATCATTGAAATGGATCAACCTGTAAGGTATTCAGATTTAACTCTCTGGTGTTTACTCTTGTTCACTACTCTTAGCTTGTATTTCTGAAAAGTTTTATGTAAACCAAAGTTCTCTAAAATCAGTTGTGTTTTAAATACGTGAAAATTATTTATTGGTTAAATTATGAATCTGTTTGTAATCAATGAAGTTCCCTCTGGTGTATAGTTGGAATTTCATATAACAGCTTTACTTAAAAGTGAGGTTTTGTTGCAAAATTCTGTGTTTCCCAGCTAATTTGTAACAATTTTTAGTAAACCTAAATTTGTGGTCAGACTCATTCATGGAAAAACACAAGAAAGCCATGTTTCTCTATTTTCAAAAAGGGCGGGGGAGGAGGGCAGTTTGTTTTTTCCTAATCACATAAGTTGGAACCAGAGGGGGAAAATATAATTATGAGTTCTTTATCATGCATATTTTCTTTCGTGAAGGGTTTGACTGTAATATGATTGAAAATATTATATTCACGTGCACCGCTTGTTAACAGAGCATTTTTGTTAAACGGTTCTGTCAAATAAACATGATTTATGTCCCTCTCTCTCTCACCCATAATCTCCTTGTTGTCCACCTAAATCTTTCTGACATACTATCTCCAGGTTACCTGGAGCTTTGTCAAAACTCTCAGAACCCAGTCCTTCTCCTTCCTCAAAACTTCATGACATTCTGCCTCTTGTCCTATGTGAAGAAGCCTTTTAATTTTTAATGATTTTTATATAAAAAGAGGTATTTGATAATTATGTATTTGATAAATACACATGTAAGTATATATTAAATACATACAGTTTTACTTATATTTTACTCTACTCATAAAAAGGGGGGAAATGGATTCAGAAGACACAAGAAACTTAAGAATCAGCACCATTAGAACCACTTAAGGAGCAAAATCTAAAATGAAAGAATAGAAAACATGCACAATTTTAGTCACTGAGAATGTATACTCTAAGAAATAAGGAGATTTAGTTTCTAATTGTTTTGCATATTTATTTTACATTTAGGGTTCTCCTCCACCTCAGACTTGCTAAAGAGATCTTCATCGCTATTAGCTGTCTGCACGATCTGCCGAAATAGATTTTAAAAATCACCTGAGCTATGTATAAAACTACTCTCCCCTGTAACTTTTATAGAAGAGGAACCTAACAAGAAATTTTAAAATGTATACCCTAAAATGTTTATTGCAAAGTTTTGTCACTATACTTGAATTAAGTCAGCTTTAAAAACTACTACCAGCAGTCGCTTTGAATTAATATGTTCAAACATTATTTTTTTCCACACGACTAAGCTAGTTCAGAGTTGAAAAAGAACGAAAATGTTTTTGAAAACACTGACTTTTTTTTCATTTGTTTTCTTCCAAATTAAAAGAAATGAAACTAGGTTTATTTCAGGTTCTTAGTAAAATTTTTCTCTCAGATTAAAAAAAGAAATGTTTTGCTCTGAACATAGGTTGGGATTTTTTTAAAAGTTGAATTATAAACCAAAACTTTTAAAAATAGTTTATGGTGGAACTGACAGAATTTTAACTCTAAAGACATGAACGGTGTCCTTTTACAGATGCCTAAATCAAACACAAAAAAGTGATGTGCTGCCAGGATGTTCAGCGAACTTTCCTTTAATTGCCAGACATAGTTAATAGCCTGGTCTTTTTTTTTTTTTAAAGAAAATAATTTGTAAAGTTGCAAGCAATTTGGTTACACAATATCTTACCATGCAACATATCAAAAACAATGAATTTAATCATTTTGTGGTCTGGGTTGAATTCAACACCGAAATCTTTTGTATTGAACTTCACAGAAACAAAGAATTTCAAACTTACAGATGACCATCTTTGAAGTTGGATAGAACCCTGACCATGCTACGATTGTCTGATACTGAAAAAGGACAAAGTACAGAATACAGTATTCCAACCAGGATTTGGGCTGATCTGAGAAATTTGAGAAAAGCACTGTGAAGGAATTACAGATATAGAATGACTGGATAGGTCATTTGATCTTGCTTCTGAGACTGAACTTAAAAACCTCTGTTTCAGATTAAACAGCACTTCACTGCTTTCCTTTTTCTTTCTTTCTTTTTAAACATAAAAAAATACTTCTATGGATTAAAAGAAACAATCATAATGGAAGTAACAGAATTATGCAGTAAGAATTATATCTATATAGGTCCAGAAAGTTTCTGAAATTTGAATAATCCAAGCTTTACTAAAAATTTTGACACCAAGTAGTATCAAACCAAACGCTGGCAGCACACAGAGGTCTTTCCCTGTGTGTGATCAGGGAGGGCATATATCCCATAATATATCATAAAACAGGGGAAAGAAATTGTCTCACATTTTTAGAAATCAAGCAATCCCATTAGCCTAAATGTAAAGTGTAGGCAGTCAACATTTTATGGCTTCCATCATTTTCAAACTATATCAAATAAATTAAAATTACATAATTTTGGTATAAATCTTGAATCAGATAGGTCCCACCATTTAAAAAATGCTTTTACCACATTAATTTGCATTTTGTCAGTATTTTCTAGGTAGAAGGTCTCTGGTATATATTTAACTATAGCATGGGATATTTTGGTGTTCTATGAAGTTTAGAATGCACAAAATTAAATATAACTATACTTTTGTTCACAATATAATTTTGCATGCTATTCTTCATTAATAGTCAAAATATTAACTGCTAATTATTGAAAACTCAAGCTTTTATTAAAGAAGTAAATTAAAAAGAAACCTTTGAGAGAAGTATAGAAGAAAGTACTTAACTACATCGTGTTAGAGGTTGTGTGAAAATATGGTAGCATTATCTTCATGTCAAAATACATAAGGATTTTTTCAAATAAATTTAGAACATGTAATTAGATGAAACAAGATCAATGATACATCAAATTACATATGCAACACTGGAAAAGGGATAACTCTATCAATTTAAAAAAGTAAACCTAGAATAACAAAACTGGTAAAATTTTGTTCTTATTACTTCAGCAATATACCACTACCACTTTATATTTATTTATATTACACAGGTGTTTAGTTGTCAATTATTTTGACTATTATTCATTCTTTTATAATTAATGCTGACCTTAGGAGTCTGAACTAAAAATCTTGCTATTTTGTAATGATGTAAATGCATTGTATTGTTTTTGAAACTGAAATTCTTAGAGATTAGAAAGCCAGTCTCACGAGACTCTTTTTGGTTAAATTTAATCTAAATTACCAAAACAAAATAAACAAACAAAAATACACCATGCATGCAGGGTATACATTCTTTTTTTCTATTCAGAATATTACCGGGGTACAAATGTTTTGGTTACATGGATTGCTTTTGTACTGCTTGAGTCAAAGTTGTAAGTGTACCCGTCATCCAGATAGTGTACATTGTACCCGTTAGGTATGATTTCACCCATCCTCTCCTCCCACCTGCATGATTTCCATTGAGTTTTACTTCCATCTATGCACATGAGTTCTGTTTGGTTAGTTCCAATTTAATAGTGAGTACATGTGGTGTTTGTTTTTCCATTCTAGCAATACTTCACTTAGGAGGATGATCTCCAGTTCCATCCAGATTGTTGCAAAAGGTATTAATTCATTTTTTTTATAGCTTAGTACTCCATGGTGTACGTATAGCACATTTTATTAATTTGCTCAGGTATTGATGGGCACTTGGGTTGATTCCACATCTTTGCGATTGTGAATTATGCTGCAATAAACATTCTAGTGCAAGTGTCTTTTTGATAAAATGAGTTTTTTTCCTTTGAGTAAATACCCAGTAGCGGAATTTCTGCATCAAATGGTAGGTCTACTTTTAGTTCTTTGAGGAATCTCCACACTATTTCCCATAGAGGTTGTACTAATTTGCAGTCCCACCAACAGTGTCTAAGTGTTCCTTTCGCTCCACATCCATACCAGCATCTATTGGCTTGAGACATTTTGATAAAAGCCATTCTCACTGGGGTTCGGTGATATCACTGTGGTTTTGATTTGCATTTCTCTGATGATTACTGGTGTTGAGCAATTTTCCGTATGTTTATTGGCCATTAGTCTATTTTCTTTTGAAAAGCTTCTGTTCATGTCTTTTGTCCACTTTTTAATGGGGTTGTTTGATGTTTTCTTGCTGATTCACTTGAGTTCTTTGTAGTTTCTGATTATTAGCCCTTTATCGAATGTGCAGCATGCAAATATTTTCTCCCATTCTGTAGGCTGTCTATTTGCTCTCTTGATTGTTTTCTTCGCTGTGCAGAAGTTTTTTAATTTAGTCAAGTCCCGTTTATTTATTTTTATTGTTGCCGTGATTGCCCTTGGGGTCTTCTTCACAAATTCTTTGCCTAGGCTGATATCTAGAAGAGTTTTTCCAACATTTTCTTCTAGAATTCTTACGGTTTCTTGTCTTAGATTCCGGGCACACATTCTTAAGGAGGCTGAATTAAATATCTTCAGCAAAGAAGGAAGCAGGGAGCAGAGCCGTGCTGGCACCTAGTGGAGGAAGGTGGTAGGACAGTTGTCTACCTCGGCTCTCAGAGGCATGATGGGAAAAGAACACATTTTAATTATTTTAATCTATGCTTTGTGTCACACGCATTTGAAAGGAAGATAAATGAAAAGTATCTGGAGTAATTAATCCTAACTATGCAAGAAAATGTTATGATTTTAATTTTCTGCAAGGACAGAAAAAAAAATTTGGAGGGGTAGAAGTGGTGGAGAGGAACGAGACCAGCTGTGATGAAAAATATAACATAGTATAAGGAAGAATTGTGCAATTTTCTTTTCCCTTGATATGTTCTGCCAAACCTGGTCACACTAGTCTATTCTCCATCAAGCAAAGAATTTTTATGAAATCAAGTGACAGGCTGTTTGTGAAGTTCTGTCTGTATTTGGACCGTAAGTCACCAAACACTACTCAAAGCACTTATACACTAAATTTGGGGTTTTCAAACGACAATATTACATGTAAGGTATAGTTATTTTTCCTTAATGACATTTTTGGTAGGGGGGTAAGTTTAGATTGAGCCGCCCTTCCCCCCGACCCCCTCCTCTTTTGGCACTGGGGAAAGGTTGGTTTCTGGTGGGCAGCTTCTGCGCTAGAAGGCAGTGAGTCCGCAACTCAGTGTGAGCAAGCAAAGGCGGAATTACTGCGGCTTCGCAGGGAGGGTCTTACATCAGCCAAGTCCACCAAGCGAACTCCATGGTCTCCTACAGCTGTGATAATCTATGATTTCCTGAGGAAAGGGTTTTGTTATATTTTCCAACATTGGGAGATAGATTTTAGTTCGCTGTGCCCGTAAGTGTTTCAAGGACTACATCTATGCCTTTATTTCTTGGTATTCCTGGAATGGTTAGTAAATATTTTATAATGGGGACACAGAAGGGTCAATTCGTACTAAGGTCAAGCCAAGACTTATCTTATGGTGAATTAGGAGTGAAGTTTTCCATAACTGAATTCTGACAGGTTACTAAACTGCACGTACTCCATTATTTACTATAGGTTTGCTTTACTTTATCAAGCAGTTACATTGTTTTAGATAGTTGGTTTAATATTTAGCTAATACATGAGGAGAGAGTTTTATGTGTACATTCTTTCCTATTAATAACCTTTTCTCATCTTTAATCATGGAGCAACCTGTTTTCAACCTGTTGTATTAACCTGAGATCTCACACCCAATCAGTGTGTGCAGTGCTTATGCTATATGCTTTACTGATGCTAAACTTTAAAAACTAATATTTTACCTAATATAACTGTGCTTGTTTTATGTCATGATTTAGACATCTAGAAGTTTATTTCAGAGCACACAAATGAACTATTGTAACACTACTGGAGGACTGTTTTTGCCCCTTTAGGCCCCTGCCCTGCTGCAATATGTGAGAACAAGATGAACTGCCCAGTGTAACTTTGGTTCTCATTAAAGTCTGGGGAAATGCCAGATAACCCAGTGATACAGTCCCCTTTGCTTCTGTGCAGCTAACACAGTACCAAACCTGAGAGCTGGCTAAGAAACCTCCTAGTAACATATTTCCCTGTAACAAATTTGAGTAATTGATTAAAAAAATATATAGTAAAAGATTTTTATATTAAATATAAAATTATCGCCACTAAATTTACTAGAGAAGGAATAAAAGGGGGAAAAAGGAAACAGATTGGTCCTAATTCACTGGCAAGAAAAGGCTTCCATCAAAGGATACCTCATTGCCTCTGAAATCCCAAATTCACACAAATAAAAATTCTGCCCTTATCCTTCTCCATTTGCATCACAGAGCCACAGTACTGTGTTGAACTCTATACTTGTCCAGGTGACCTTGCTGAAAAGTAACAAGGGGTAAAGGTAGGCAGGAATTCTGCCCCTGGCAGGCCAGTTGTCAGGGTCATGTCCTGAAGCCTGTGGAACCCTGGCCAGAGCCTGCAGCTAGTGGGAGCGACAAACACATGTGGACAAGTAGCAGTTAAAAGTGACCATCACAGGGGGCTTAGAGAGATTGCTATGGGAGGCTGGAGGAAGGATGTTGCCTTCAGCTTGGGGTGGGAGTGAAGGGGTGCGAAGTGTCAACAAAGACTTCCTGAAGGAGGTGGCTTGGCTTTTGAGACATGGGGATAAGAGCAAACTGTGTATAAGGAACACCGCAGATGGTGACAGGAACTCCTTTCCCCTCAGCCAGACAGCCTGAGGAGAGAGACATCTGCTCCACTGACGCCTGTTTGAAGGGCAGGGCTCCACGGGCTGGCTCTGGCACAGATGCGAACAAGTGGCTGCAACCGCCTTATTTCATATACAGGAAAACATTTTAAAAGTATTTCTACGCCCACAGTATTTAAATGTGGCCTCATTAGCAAAGATAAATTCCACGTTTTTCCCTTTCTCCCAGCTCATCCCATCCCCTCTCGTTTCATCAAGCCCAATGAGCATGACTTCAGAAGCCAAACCAACAAAATACAGAGAACTGAGACTGGGCACCTAAAATGAGGTCCACCACCTGCAGCTGATTCGTCCCATTCCCATCACAGTTCATTTTTGTTGTGTGAATCAATTCTAATCTTCTAACTGAAATTATCATCCAACTGAAATATCATATTTTATCATCATTTTGTCCTTTTCATAATCCCCCTGGTATAGTTGCTAAGAACATACAAAATAATGTTTGTTTCTCCATTTCTCTAGGAGTGCCCTTACCCAGTCAATCTTCTCAGGACAGCCAGAAACCAAAACCAAAACCAAACAAAAACCTTCTTTCCCCTGACCCAGATTATTATTTTTAGTTCTTCAGGACTACCTGAGAGTGTAAATGAGGTTGTTCCAGTGTTCCTCCAAAATCCTCCCATAATCCTTTCAAAACTACAGAATAATGAGGAAAATTTTCATTTAATGAAGAAACTGAGACACTGAAGTGGAAGGATATTGCTATAAATGGAAGTAAAAATGTGAGTCGATACCACATGCCCAAGTGATATATCTCATTTTTAGCCTGTTTTTAAAAAATTTTAACCATATGAACCAGAAAATCCGTACATACCCAGAAGAACCAAAAGCAGAGACTTGAAGAGGTAACCGCATACCCAAGTGCATAGCAGCGTTTCGCACAACAGCCAAGAGGTGGAAGCAACCCAAGCATCCATTGACAAATGAATGGATAAATAAAATGGGGTATATATATACACATGAGGGAATATTACTCAGCCTTAAAAAGGAAGGACATTCTGACACATGTTACAACATGGGTAAACTTGAGGACATTAGGCTCAATGAAACAAGCCAGTCCCAAGAGGGTAATACTGTATAATTCCACTTTTATGAAGTACATACCTGGAATAGTCAAATTCATAGAGACGGAAAATAGCATGGTGGTTGTCAGGGGTTGTGTGGAGGGGACAATCGGGAGTTAATGCTTAATGGGTACAGAATTTCAGTTTTGCAAGAGGAAAGGAGTTCTGGAGATGGACAGTAGTGGTGGTTGTGCAAAAATGTGAATGTACTTAAGGCCACTGAACTGTACACTTAAAAATGGTTAAGCTGGTAAATTTTACATTATGTGTATTTTACCACAATAAAAAAACCCTAACATTATTCAATGAAGAAAAGAAGTTGAAAAAAATTTCACCATTCAAAATCTAAAACAGGAAATTGAATATATGAATAAAAGCAAGCTAGCAATATAATTTCTGGCCCTATGATGTACCTATGATATGAATGATGCATATGCTTCTGTTAGCACAAGAAAAAAGCATCAGATAAATCAGTGAATACCTGAGTGGACGTTGTTAATAGAAAAACATTAGATTTGGAACAAGAAATAGAGTGATGTTATCAATTACTTATAAATATTAAACAACATATGAAACAAGTTTCCAAATGCAAATTCACTTCTTTGTCTTCATGTACTAATATAGCAAAAAGTTAATTATTAAAATACAGTGTTAAAAGCTTTAAAGTATCAAGGATCTCAAAAACCATAGGTACATTCAAGGATTAGGTCCTCTTGCTTGTAAATAATTTCTGTATTTACTAGCCAATAGCCATCATCAGTCCAGGAGGAAGAAAGTGTGCATGGTTACTTTAAATTTCATTAAGTTTAATTAAGTGTACCATAAATAAACTTACATTTGATCAACTATTAATGCCAATAAATGTATAACTCCATAGGTAAATAACAGCAATAGTAATTCCAACAAAAGTTTAGTGTTTTTAAATCTTTCAATGACATTAACATGTGCCCCCTTAAACTTCTATTTTATACATACATCTGCCTGCCTGTTATAATTAGAATTAAGAAAAAGGTCTGCTAAATGCTGGGTAGGTGAAATGCTGCTTCCATAAATCATTACTTCAAATGTGTCATCACAATTCTCAGCTGTCCAATTAATTAAAATCCAACTAACGGTCGGTTTTGCTCAACAACTGTCCAGTCTAGCAGTCCAGTGAAAGATGGCCACCCCTGTAATCTTAATAATTCCTCTAGGCTGTCAGCATGTCATGGCCTGACCATGAAATCTAACTTGACACATAATGGAAGTGAGTTACTAATACAAACCAATCTTTGCTCAGACCATGCTTTAATATTTTATATGGGTTTATTTGGCATACTATAACATTTTTCCAGTCTGTCTTGTAGCAGTCCCATTCTGGAAACTATTTATCTTTAGTAATATTTTTTTAAAATACTAAGAACTTACTTTATTCCATATCTTCTAACCCTCCTCACCCCACCCCATGTGCTCAACAAAAGTCTCAAGTCATTTAGTACTTTATTCTTTGGCAGTTTCAACTCTAGCTTTTTGAAACAGCCCATAAGTGATAATGAAACGCATAAAGGAATGAGAAAGAGAATCCAATTACATCTACCTGCATAGTTCAGCTGCACACCAAGTAACAATAAACAGGCATTCTTAAGTCACAGCATTTCATTGGAAATGGGGCAGAACTTGTGTATTTTAACAACTTTTTACAACTAGTAACCACTACAGCATTTATTTTACTTTCTGAAAGAAAACCAGAGAAGGTTCATAATTTAAACTAAAGGGTCTTTCAGCCTCAAAAACAAAAAGCACTTCTGCTTAGCACCTGAGTAATAATGTGGGATGTGTACAGGTGAATTAAGAAGACTAGACTTAAAGATAGTTTGTCTTTGGCCAGTCTGAAACGTCTGAATCCTTTCCAGTCCTGCGATCATTTATTATCCAGCAAAGAAAGGCTGGGTTTTTGCTCCACAAACACAGTGGTGGTCCTCAGCTTATGATGATTTACCATGTCTGCTCTGAAATGCATGACACAGGCTGTTCCAAAACGGTCTCTCTCATACACAGACACACACATCTGATGATATTTGAGGTGTGATTTACTTTTGTGCCACTAAAATCAGAGTTTTGGTCACCTACACACATTTTCCCTCTTCAATGTGACACTCAAAGCACATTTTAGGGGGTACTTTATATTAAACCATATGTATCTGAACACATATAGCAAAGGCATCTCAGGTTTTATTGGGTTAGTAACCCGATATTCATTTTTCCTTAAAAGAGACTGTTTTTAAGACCTAGATGTATTGCACCCAAAACACATTTTAGGCATTACTCTATTCTAAATGATATGTATGTGGAAATAAATAGTGAAACCTTCTCAAGGAATGTTGGGTTAGTAACTAGATATTTCTTCTTCCTCTAAGAGGTGACCATCATTACTCCAAAGTATGAATATTTTATAAGAGCACAGAAAAATATATAGTATAAATAAGAAGGGGCTTTAGCTCTGATGGAAGTTGGAACACATCAGTTTAGAGGTCCTAACTCTTAAGTGTGCAATTATGACTTCAAATCTATATCATGCACACACTAAACTACAAACACAACTAAAAGTACTGCCTATGTACAACATAACTAGCTGTGCAGAATATGTATATAAAGTCAAAGGCTCCAATTCTTTAAATTTGCCACCATAGTTAGCTGGAACAATACAAGTCATAAAATAATAAATTTTTAGTTAGTTCATATATAGACCTATACACTTTCCCTTGATATATATAGTAGTATGAGTCCAGATGCTAAATTGGGATACAAGTGGATTCAGTTATGCTTGTCATTCTCTGCAGGGATAAGTTACAAACCTATCACAGACAGGTTGGCATAGCTGACAAGTTTACATTTGAAGAAAACAGCTCTGTTGTGATAAGCACAGAAGAGGTAGGAAAAAACTAATAAAGAATCATTTAATGAGAACCTGTTTGAAGATAACGGAAGTAACTAGACATCTAGTAGAACATCATAAAATAACCAACATTGAAAAACAAAGTAAAGTTCCTCCAGAGTATCAAATATTGATGAAAATTTGTCTTCCTAATTCTCTACGTCTGAAGTTGTGCTGCCAAATACATTAGCCACTAGCCACAAGTGGCAATTGAGCACCTCAACTCTGGCTAGTCTGAATTGAAATGTGTTGTAGATGTAAAATACACACCAATTTCAAGGACTTAGTACCAAAAACAGAATGTAAAATACCTCATTAATGTTTTAATTGATTACATGTTACATTAATATTCTGAATTAATTATGTTAAATAAAATATTTTAGTAGAATAAATTCTACCTGTTTCTACTTTTTTCTAATGTGGCCATTCAGAAAAAATTTGAACTTACAAATGTGGTTTGCATTGTATTTCCACTGGACACTTGATCTAAAGAATAGTCGCGGATGTGAAAACTGGTTGAGAACTACAACTCATCTTGTCCAACCTCCTGCATTTGACAAACGAGGGAAGCAAGGCTTAGACAGATCGAGAGGTGGGCTCTGGTCAAGCCCAGAATTTGTAGTGGATTCTCCTAGAGGCCAGTGTCCATCAGTCTAGCTTTCCTTGAAGAAGAGGAGAAGAGAGAATGACTTGTCTCAATACCACGATCAAAAGTACTTTCCTTTCAGGCAGTTTCAAAAACCCTTTTCTCATCCTGTGAGATACGATGTTGAAGAACCTTTCACCTTGACTTACAATCATCTTCATTCTCCTCCTGACCTTGGTGATGAACACTTACCCCAAGACATGCCTTTTATGTACTGTTAAAATGACTTGTATGTATCTCAATGAAGACTTTTAATTCATGTCATAAGGTATTTAGAAAGTGAATGAGTTTGTAAATAAAACCAACTTAAAAACTTTAAACTTGTCTTTAAAGCACAAGAAAGGTTAAGTCATTTTCACACGAGCTCTAATTTTCTTTCTCAGGCATTCTCTCCCCTCTCCCCTTCCTCCTCTGTAATTCCTCCTCCCTGCCTGGCACCACTCATCTTTCTACAGTCATTTCCAAATCTATGGGATAAGTTTTTTTCCTTAGAACAACTTTCACTTTTTATTTTTATCATTATTGCCATATCAAGCTTCAGTTTATATATTAATGCCCATTTCTAGATTCCTATTTTCTGAAAGTCTAGAGTGGAGACACTGAATGGAAAACAGAATAAACTATAGATGCTCCCCCCTCAACTCTGAGATTATTAGCCTTCAACATAGGTTGTAGCATTTTCAAAAGTGGGCAAAGAGACAACAGGTTTTCTTTAAAACGGTGGGGGGAGGCAGGGCTCTGGACCCATGTATCCAATATGTGGAAAACAACTCTGGGTTAAATACAGTTAAACAGTTTTCTGAAGTACGTTTCAGAAACTTTAATACGATAATACACAACCTGACTCTCCAAGCCACACACCAAGAACTAATCCCCCTCCTTTAAAATTACACAAAAAGAGCAATAGTTTGACTTCTCTACCATTACAAAAAAAGCTAACTATACCTAAGACAAAGAGCCTATTTTTAAGCAATTAATTCTGTTCAGAAATAGAATTTAAGCAATATAATATCTTAAAATAGAGTACGAATATTGAAAAATAATATAATTTGTGGAATTTAGGGATTGTTGATCAGTTATACTATTTCTACTATTTTTCCACAGTACTGTCTCTGAATCACTGCAACTTTCAGCATCTCAAAGTCAAATCACCTTTGAACCAATGCACAGAATTTGTCCATTACTCTAGCCACGTTGCTGGAGCAAATAAAAGAAATAAGGCTTTCCTTATCCACAGGCCTGTCCATTCAACAAAGCCATTTTGTCCAAATATATGCACAAGGAACATTTTTTTTGCAAATAATTGTTTTGCAAAAGCATCAGCAAATAACCAACATAATAATACCACAACAATTCAACTACTATTAATATGCTTTCGTCTAGACTTGGCTGTGCAGTCTTGAAAAAGGCACATACTGGCTCTTAGCCTCAGTTTCCTCAACCTCAAAATGAAGGGAAAAGATTACTTGACCTCTAAAATATCCACAGAAAATGCCATAATTGGGTAAAACATTATTCCTTGAAACTTAAGTTGTTAAGCTATCTTTAAAACTCCAACCCCTCCTATATTTTACAATTCTAAATTTTAGGTAAATCATATGAAACACTATGAAAATAGGCTAGTTCTACTTAAATTTGAACCATTGGAAAATTATCCACTTAAGCTGTGGTTTTTATTTAAATAGCAAGAAAAAGAAAAACAATGCCAACTGTGTGCTACTATTTTCTGTCTAGAAATAGAGATAAAGCCAGTGATGAGGAAGGAATGAGTCTGAGATTTGTACTAATTAACTATGTGTGCTTGTACAAAACAGTTATATGTGTTTTGCACATCACTGCGCACGCTCACATTGTTTTAAAATACTTTGCCTCGTGATTGGGTAACAGTTGGCATTTTGGTACCGATACAGAATAAAATTATTTCATACAGGATATATTTATTGATTTTAATCCCTGTTCTGCATTGGACATGTCCAGCGACCACAAGCAGTGAGCCTGTGGGACCTGGCCCTCTTGTTTTGGGCACTCACTACATGCATACAACGGAGTCCTAGATGTGGGCTCATAACCAGGTCACAGCTCCAGAGTTCTGCCATAGGTACAGGTCAGTGAGGAAAACACTTAGCTTTTCAGATGAGTGGTAGGTGTCAGGAAACCCCATCTAGTTCTTCAGTTCCTTATCAATGAGGCAAATGAATTTGGAGTTTTTTTAATGTTATGATAGAAGCAGGAACAAATCCACTTATTGCAGAAATATATCTCACTGAGGCAGATATTGGTACATGCTGCACAATTTTCTTTCTCTGATGTGTTGAACTAGGGTCAATTTTGCCATAAAGCATGGTTGACCACCATTATGTTCATGAAGAGGATGAGAAAAGGAATGTTTGCCAAACAATGGCTTTGATCTTAAGAATGTATTGTCCATGAGGGCACTTGATATACTTCAAACCTAATTATTAATATATTTTCAGATTGTCTTACGTTCTGAAAAAATAAGCTACCTGGGTTTACTGGTTTGTAACTCTTGCCAGGATCTGAAAAAGAGGTAAACCTAAGTGAAGTCCTACCTCAAATATCATCTACATAGTTTCTAAACTTCCAGATTTCACAGATCAGTAATTGTTTAAAATCTTGAGTTATAACATAGGGTTGCCAACTTTTTATTTTGCCAGGAAAGAATTTTTTTATTTACCATCATTTACTTTCACCATTATTTCATGAAAGAAGGGGATTTTTTAATAGCACAGAAGTAGAAAAGACAGAATCTGAAAATTGGCAGTTCTTTAGATTAAAATTAATTTTATGAAAATACATTCTTTATTTTTCTTATTTCACATGAACCAGGGAAGACTCCATTATAGGTAGGCATGGGTTTAGGGAACAACATTTGGGAATCACTGATTTATACTGTAAAACTTTTCCTTAATCCTACCTACTCTATTCAAGGTCATTTTCTCTTCTGTCTCCCTCAACATTTTGTTCATATTAGGTCTATTTAGGAGTAATCACATTGTATCATTGTTCATTTATGCATGTCCTCACTAGACAAGGATAGGAATCATCATATTTATACTCTGACTTCAGTGACTAACACAATAAATTCTGGATATCTTTCCATGAATGAATGAGTGAATGAGTGAGAGAATAAATTAGTGAAAAAATAAATGACAATGAAACCCACGCACACCAAACACACTTTGCCTCAATTCCATGGATTAATCTATTTTTTTTCCTTTTGTGGAAATAGATGGCTGAGTGAGCCTCTTGTTTCCTACAAAGGAACTATATGGCTGAGAGATCAATCTTGATCTACCCTAGTGGATATAACACGCAATTCTACACACAAAGTATGTAGAATCAATTCAGAGCTACTGATACAGGCTTTTGGGTTATCCAGAGATCTCAACAGCTAAGACTGCATTCTGAAACCCCACAAAGTGATTCATTGGTCACATACGCCCTAGGTAGGGGACTCCTCCAATGGCTCATTTTTTGCCCATGCTTTAGGTAGTGTTTCAAGTACAGTGAATGCTGACTAACTTAGACCAATTAAGGAGGATCACAGTAGAATACATGATTGTCTCCTTCCTTTTAGTTCTTGGCTGTGTAGATACTGAAGCATGAAATAGAATCTCAATTTTTGGGGTGAGGGGTCATTTATTATTTATTGTTTTTAAAGATTCCTATATTTACATGTCTCCATGACTATTGTTTCTGTGGACAAATTTCTTAAAAGGTGGAATTTGGTTTTTAATTTTATTACTATATTATCACATGTAAATGTTCACTAAACAATGGTAGGACTTTCAGCCTGAGCAAGGAGAAGTGACATCAGTATTAGAAGTAAATTGTAGACAAAAGGAGTCTAGACCCGAAAAAGTCCCACCATTTTCCAGATCCTTGGGGTTTAAACTGACAATTCTTGGGAATTCTGTGCTATAATAATTAAAGGTAAAAACAAAGCAAAACAAAAAAGCCATCCAAAATAGCGATTCCTTAACATCATGACTATAAATCCCCAGAATACAATGGTCTCATTTTTATTCAGTCTACAAGGGTGTGGCATTGGGCAAAAAGACCGCACCTTCTGTAGTTTGGGCTCAGTCCCCAAGTTGTCATGTTTCAGGAATGAAGAACGGGATATTCAAGAAGACTTCTCTCAAATGACTGGGTATTTACAGAACATTCAGATCTGGTTATACATCTATCATCAACCTGTGGCTACCCAGTGTTCTCTGGATCCTTCAGTGATGTTGAGGAATTTGATTTTTATCATTGCTATTCTACCTCTGCCTCTACCTATTTAGTTTTGAAGTATCAATTGCCTGTATTATGGTCCATGCCTAAACAGCGCTTTGGTTATCAAGTGCCGAATGTCAGAAAATATTTAGTTAATGATAACAAGATGTGCTACAAGCTATTACTAATCAGCAATGTGCTTGAACTTTAAGATGTTTCTTAATCATCAACTTCTGATTCTCATATAAATATAGCAGGATATTTTTGGGCTACTTTGTGTAAATAGCAGGCAGGGCTAAATAACAAAGATTGTATTAATATTTTCTTTTGTAACCCAAAGATTCACATTGTCCACAACATGAAGATGGCACAACAGCTGATAAAACTGAGTCATAGATCTCAACATATAGACATGTATAGAGCATAAATGTCAGAAATATGGAATACAAAAGAAAAGTAATAGCTGCATGTAGATGTAGCTTAAAAAAAGAAAGAAAAAGGAAAGTCAAAACAGAGCAAAACATGATTATAAAAGTTTGTAAGTGGTTAGCTCCAAAGTGAAAAATGTGAATCCTTGCATAATGGAAATTAATATTCAATAGAAGACAAAACTAATAGAGGTAAAAACTTTTAGATAATTTTCTTTATTTCATATTGCAAACAAATGGCTAAAAGTTAGTGTTCTTTACTAGCAGGAACTAATTTTGGCAGAAAGTTTTACAGCATAAATATTTTCTCAGAATAAGAGCATACACATTATTTCAAATATTGCATTCACTATTAATTGGTAAGAGGGGGTATAAATCTATCACTTTGGAAATTATCATGACAATATAAGAATATTTAAAAATATTTATTTACCATTTGTGCATTTTAAGCACTCTTATGGTTATGAAATAAAACTTACTGGCTGGGTGTGGTGACTCACACTTATAATCCTAACAAATTGGGAGGCTGAGGTGGGAGGATTGCTTGAGGCCAGAAGTTTGAGACCAGCCTGAGCAACACAGGGAGACTCCTTCTCTACAAAATATTTAAAAAATTAACCAGTTGTGATAGTGCAAGCCTGTAATCCCAGCTTCTTGGGAGGCTGAGGCAGGAGGATCATTTCATCCCAGGAGTTCGAGGTTGCAGTGAGCTATGATGACGCCACCACACTCTAGCCAGGGCAGCAGAGTGAGAAAAAAGGAAAAAAAGAAAAACTTATCATCTATCTAATATATGCTCAAGTGTATATCATGTGCCAGACACAGTGAAATGAAAAAGTAAATTGTGAATTGATCTTCCCACTGCCTAGTAGACATTTTCACATGGGATACTAGTTTTCTCAATAGCATTCTGACTTTACTCAGCATCTACATTGTATGAGAAATCTGGGATTCAAAGACAAGTACCACCTGATTCTGTAGAACCAGGCTATCATGCTGGTGTCCAGAACCAAATTCATTATCCCATCCCTTCTAAATCTGCCCCCATTTTTATTAACTCTCCAAGTCACTCAGCTTAAACCTGAAGGTCGATCTTGATTCATCAACCCCAATAAAAATTGTCTCTGATCCTCCTTTGTGACTTCTGCGTCATGTTCCTCTCCATGCTCTTTTACAGGAATTCTCTTCCTCTCACCAGGGCCTCCCAACTGGCCTCTACATCTTTGTTCTCTCTACCCTCCCCACCCTAGCCAGCTCTTCCTTAGCATTCTGATCAAGTCTGTTTCTGCTAAAAACTTTCAATTTCTCCTTACTAACTATGAAAGAAGACTTGAGATATTTAGCTTGGCCTCTCGAGGTCTTTGCTGATCTGACCCCATCTTATTTCTCCATTATTTTCTTTTTTTAATATATATTTTTAACAAGAATTTTTTTAATTGACAAAAATTGTATATCTTTATCATGTACAACATGATGTTTCGAAATAGTTCAAGAGATCTATTGTATGTGCTAACCACAGTAAATAAAAATGTATTGTATTTTGAAAATGGCTAAGAGATTAGATTTTAAGTATTCTCAACACAAAATATGATAAGTATCTAGCTACTATATACTATATACAATAGCTCAACTGAGCCATTCCATTTTTTTAAGATTTTTTATTTTTAATTATATGGGTATACAATAATTATATATCTTATTCCATTATTTTCTGATTCCTTCACTTGTTCCTTCCATCCCTTCCTTTCCTTCCTCTGTGCCTTTCTTCATTTCCCTTGTGCCTGCAATGACTTCCCTCTACTTCCTCCTGTTCACTAGAGATATAAATTCTAAGCAGCCTTTAAGGTCCAGCTCAAATACTGTGACTTACAGAATGTTCCGCCAGAGTCCTCTAGTTAGAACTAATGATCATTTCTGCATCTGTGTCTCCCAACTATGTAAGTAACATTCTAAGGATACGGACCACTTTCTACTTTGTATTTTGGGCATTTTTGCACATGTTTTATCAACCCTACTCCTTTTTAAACCATTTGAAAGTTATCTGTCTGATGCATCTTTTTATCCTCCTCAAATCCTGGCACAGCATAGGCATTCAGTAAGTGTTTACTAAATGAATGAATAAATGAAAGAATGAATGAACAAAATAAAAGTGACCAGAGATGGACACAGTAAAATTAACTTGAATGGTATAACCATGAAGAAAGAAAAATGTACAGCATTGCACAATAGGTTATAATAACTAGGTATAATGGCTGACATTATGAAAGAAATAATTTATGCTAAGTACTTGGAAAAATTTCCCAAAGGGATTACTTTTGTATAGTGATAATTTCCCACTTAGTGATAAAAGGAAATTATCACTCAGATTGATACTAAAAGCTTTTCCTATTTTTCATTACAACTCTGCTTTCATTCATACTGGAAATGACACTATGGGGACAAGTCTCTGCTGTCATTCAGCTGGCCTGGTTGACTTGTTGGTCTCTTATATTTCTGGATTTTGTGATTTTTTTTTTTTTATGTACAGGCACTGTCAGTAGCAACTTACCATTAATCATGGGTTAACTGTAGACACTTTAGAGATGACAAACCAAGATTAAAGATGTGTGATAAATGTGGTTAAAAAAAAAAAAACTTTCTGTGCTTAATTTTTCACATCTACCCACCAAAACTTCCACCTCTGGTAATGAATACTTAGGCCTAAGATTTTTTTTTTTTCTTTTAAAAGAGTAATCCATCTTGTGGAATGATATCTGTGAAACAACTTAAGAACTGTTGCCTGTGAGGGGGTGGGACATAGAAAACAGTTTCCACACACATGAAAAAGTAGAGACTGTTCAAATCCCAGCTTGGTCCTACCTTTTGGTGCTGGTCAATAAACTCGGTACCAAATATAAACAAAACATTCCATTCAACATTATGTCAACCTTCAGCAAAAAGGTCATCCATCACCGTACATTAATGTTCTGAGCACCTGTAAAATCTGATGTGCATTCTTTCAGGCCATTTTTTTCAACTTTGTGTCTGTCAGAGATACCCCCCACTATATAGGTATTATTTATGTTGGGAGTAGCTTTCTAAATGTCACCCAAATGAATTAGCATCATGCTGAGCCTCGGAGTTAAGAGAGTCGCCATGTGCATTTATGTGTTTTCTCTCCCCGAATACTGACACATTTATATCCTTTCCCCGTCTGCTCTGGCTTTGGCAGAGATGCATAGTACAAGCAGTTTATTTTACTATGACATGGTGACAAAATAGAACTTTATTTATGTGAAGCTGGTTAAAAAATGCCCTGACCAAAAAATATGACACCAGTTAAGGAACTCTAATAAAACCTCTTGTAGAAATGGTGTAAAGTATAGAGTTTTATTTGCAACTTAATGAGGTTAGTAATGCATACTGTACCTTATGGAGTCTACCAAACAACATCAGGCTAATGTGGCTGAATGTTTTTCCTAAAAAGCAGCCCAATCTCTGTTAATTTAATCAGTCATTCTTAGCTCCTTACCATTGGCTCATTCATTCATTCAACAAATAGAATATTTGTCATCTATTTACTTTATGTAGCTGGAGAGGAATTATGTTAGTTTTTAGATACATGGAATTTCAAACTATTTTTATCAATATTTATCAGTTCCTCTAAGGGTCTCAGCAAAATTAACTCACTAGTCACAAGGAGATCCATTGACACTGAAGGAAAAAACAAAACAAAACTGAATTTGGTTTTATGAAATGTTTGTGCTAAATGTTTTTATCATCCGGCAATTATTTTTTAGAGTGACAAAAAAGAGACACCTTCATTTACACATTATGTCATGTGTGTTGGCCATGGTGATATAAGCAGTATGTACAAATAATACAAAAACAGGTCAAAATTCTTAGGCACCCCCAAATTCATCCACCTATATGCATATGAATAGAAATGAAATCAAGAGTTTTTCATCGAAATGCATATCGTTTCTAATGGTGCTGCACAGAAAAGCTGAATGCAGATTCAAATGATACTGTCTTTTGCCCAGAGTGTATTTGGCCCTTGTCTTTGAAATGGCCATCAGAGAAACTTTATGGGTCACAAAAGAAAGTCCATTTCATTACTTTAGAAACACAGGATACTCTTCCATGGTCATTATCCTCCTCCCCTCCTTTCTCCTCTCACTTCCTGTTTCCCCCTCCTTCTTGGGCTCAGTGATGCAGTTAGCAAAGATCCAGAGACTCAAGGAAGGAGCAGTGTACACCTGGGCCACCCTAAGGAGGAAGAGGTGCCTTCCTCAGCATTCATCAGGGTGTGCAGTGTTCACTATGTGTGCTGTGCAGCACAAACAGGTAACCATGTCCAACTCCCTGGACCCTGCTAAGATGCTCATTAATGTGTTGTGAGACCTTGGCTAAGGGAATCCACCTCTTTGGATTTTAACTTCCTCATCTATAACACATGTGGGTTGGGAGTGGGGTGGGGAGCCACAGGGAATCTCTATATATCCTTCCTACTCCGAAGTTCCATGACCTTATAGTCCCCTTCCCAGACAGACATCAAGTTAGAAAGCATCCTTCATCAACCACAACTAAAATGCATAAAATCTCCAAATTTGAGAAATCAATCACATTGCCTAAACAAAATTTAAATCTGATTATGATTTCAGATGTAGCTGCTGGTATAAATAGTGCATTGAAATAGCAATACTTCTGATGAGGAAAAAAATGTCTGCTAATAGATTTCCCTTTCAAAGTAGTTCACTATGTCCACTAACAATTAGCATGAGTATAGGCTTCAGATGGTTTTATTATATAGAATTTGTTCTTATTTTATTCATTTATATAGAATTGTGCTTATGTTTCATTGTTCCACCTATCTTTGTCACCTAGATAACCCTAGGCAAAAGTCTAATATTTCCACCGGAAGTGATAAAATATAGTGTTGATTAACTTGAACATATATAACAGGAGACACAAACTGGGTTACATGTTAGCACATAATAAAGGAAAGACATCTTCAGAAATTACTTTGTAAGGCTCATTTTATTTTTTACTTAGCCATCAGGCCTTTATTATATAAATGAACAGGTACTGAAGGTATTTCAACCAGACCATTTTTAGGTGTATTTGCCCAGATAACCAAACTGCCAAAAAGCTTACCACTGCCTTCATCATCCATGCTGCCTAACTGCCCGTGTGCCGGCACACATAGGGAACCATGCCCAACTCCCGGGGCCCTCCTAAGACAGACAATACTCAGAAACACAGAAAAATACAGCCCTAGCAACATTCAGTTCCATGTCTTGTCTCATGTAATTAAGGTTTATTTCACATAATAAAAAGTAAAGCGAGGCCGGGTGCGGTGGCTCACGCCTGTAATCCTAGCACTCTGGGAGGCCGAGGCGGGTGGATCGTTCTGAGCTCAGCAGTTCGAGACCAGCCTGAGCAAGAGTGTGACCCCATCTCTACCAAAAATAGAAAGAAATTAATTGGACAGCTGAAAATATATAGAAAAAATTAGCCGAGCATGGTGGCGCATGCCTGTAGTCCCAGCTACTTGGGAGGCTGAGGCAGTAGGATTGCTTGAGCCCAGGAGCTTGAGGTTGCTGTGAGCTAGGCTGACGGCATGGCACTCAAGCAAGGGCAACAGAGTGAGACTCTGTCTCAAAAAAAAAAAAAAAGTAAAGCGAGGCTGAAAAAGCCATTTAGGAAAGTGTACTGTTAGGAATCTCAAAGATTAAAATCCTTTGAAGTCTTCCTACATGTCTGCATTTCATCACAGTTCTTTATGCAATGAACACCAAGCACTAGTTCAGAGGGAAGCAACCCGACATCACAGAGATATTAGAAGTTATTAACTGTTCCTTGTGCAAACTAGCCTTGTCACCAAGTGCTGAGGCCTTACCCGGATATGGGAGACTGGCAATCTCCTCCCACATAACAGTGGCTCATACGTGTACACATGCGCGTGCACACACACACACACACACACACACACACATATACAAAGGAGCCTTAATGGAGGAGGATGAGTGAGGCCACTTGGTTGTCAAAAACTTAGGCAAGGCAGCCAAATAGATGAATGAGAACACAGTGGACTGAGTCAATGCCCAGAAGGGAGCCTCCAGAAACAAGATCATGCTCCCAAACTGTCTTCTGCAACCAGCTTCTTTGTGGATAAACAATTTTTTCAGGCCTGTTTGTTTAAACTGTCTTGCTAGACTGTGTATATTGATCCCACAGGCTCCTAGCTTTTTAGTTGCCCAGTAAATAAATGGTTCTACTATGCACAAACTGGAATAGGGAAAACACTGTCATGTGCTTCTTGTGGCTGCTTTGACTACCAGTTGAAAATGTCGTTTAAGGGAGTATGGAGTATGTGGCATGAATTCAAGGCCCATTTTTCTTGTAGTGGGTGTCGCTACCATAATAAATGTGCCTACCTCTCCCATGGCACACTGATGGAGGGTGGCTGACTCACACTTCCTCCTCTGTCCGCCCCTGACTCTCCTCCGTCCTCCCCTCCATCAGGAATCCTGCGAGGGAGTGAAGGCAAGTGGAGTTGGCTGGGGTGACTGTCAGGTCCCCAGCCCTTTGTATATGATCCTACTCACTCAAATCAGGATGGTCTTCTCTCTACTGCTCCTAAAAACAAACCCAGGAGATGTCTTTAAATATTCTAATCCCCTATGATCCCCACTGACTTCAGGTGGAGGAGATGATGTTTCACCTGCTTTTACAACAACCTGAGCATGCCCAGTCTCTGCCCAGCTTTCCCAGGGCCTAAGGGCTCTTCGAGAGGGCAGGCTCTTTACAAGCCAAAGAAATGGGGAAGAAAGGGCACTGGTGTCATGTCATCAAGTGATCTGTCACACTTAAAGGAAAAAAATGAAAAGAAGTAAGGGCAGCCCAATTTTTTGCTCATTTCACCTTCATATCTTTGTTTGAATTACCCAAACCTAGATTCCACAATTTAGACCACAACTCCTCTTTCAGTTCCCAGGAAAAAAGACCAATACATGATCGATGTTCCAATGCTTATTTAGTAACAATATAATCAGTGACCAAGAAGCAGTTTGAGCGTCTAGCTTCTCCTGAAATACTAAGATAAGAGATGAAATAGCACACTGGAGTAAAGAGCATTGAACTTGGACCCAGAAGAAATGAGCCGGAGTCCTCCTTCTGCCACTTGCTGATTATACAATGTCCAGCATGTCACTTAAGTTTTCTGGCTATTTGATTCCCCATCTGTCCTACTGGGACAAGAATACACCTCTGCTTCTCCACAGGACTGTTCCAAGCATCAAATGAAATGAAGTGCAGATGAAATCCACTAAAGTCTACAATGCAAAAGTCCATGGATGTACCTTTTTGTTTTTTAGTTTAGAAGGGAAAATTGAAATCTAATCATTTAATCCAAAATATGGTTGTGTATTAATCTATTTTCACTGGCCAATTTATGTCATCCTTGTTTTCAGTCACAAGAATCTTACTCTTATCCAATTATACCTTTTTCATTTTCATTCGTTTGACCACTTAACTACACACAGACATGTGCTTCTGACTGAGGAAGGTATTTGAAATTTCTAGACTAACAGTGGAGAACAAACCAGGATTGAGAAAATTTGCTTTCATAAAACTGAACTAGTTTTCAATATTTGGGGCTAGCGATGGGTACCGAGAACTAAGGGAGATAGAATACTAGATGTCTGCATTTTTCGAATTATCATAAGATTTGCACTTAATAATCCTTTGTATTTCTCAAGAATGACTTTTTCATATAAATTTCCTATCTTATAATGCAGACGTTTTGCTGATGCCATTCTCTGCTCTCCATTTTCGTTTGTAGTTTACCCCCCTGGCCCCAACCTGCCACCTCAGTCCTCTCCTTCCCTCCTTTCTCACTCACTCTCTCTAAAGGCCTCACCATTATTCTCTGATTTCTTCTCTGGCCTGTACCTTTACAGCAAATCCCTCTAGAGCAAGAAATATAAAGCTATGAGCTATACTTACATGCACGGCCCTGCTCAGCAGTACCAAATACAGTTACAGCCAAAACAAGCAAGAAAGTCCGTGGGAACACCTATCTAAACAGCAGTGGTGAGTCTACTCTCCAAGCCACCCTAAGCATGGAGCCACTCTCATTATATGTAACTCTTGTTTTTTGCCAATAATCAGAAAAAGGAAAGTTCACACGGTATAGAACACAATGACCTAATTGCTCATATGGAACCCTGACAGCAGTAATGCTGTCACCACTGTAAAAGAACCAGTTTTCAAACTAATCACAATCCGGTAAGGTGAAGAGGTTTGAGATGTTGGTTCTCAAACTTTCCCATGCAGAATGACCCAAGTGAGCTTGCAAAAACCCACCCCCAGATACCACAATAAAGGAAAAAAGACCACCCAGAGAGTCTGATTCTGAAGGTCTGGGGTAAGACTTGGGCATCCATATCCTTAGCAAGCCTTCCCCTCGTGTTTTTGACAAAGGACGTCCAAGGCCCACACTTTGAAAAACACTGCTCTAAGGCTTTGCTGAGAAAGTGACCACTACTATACAGGACCTGGAAGATCTTCTAAAAGGGTATGGTTCCAAGAGTGACTTGTCACTTTGGCTCCAGGCCTGATGCTGGCTCCCTTACTCTCCTTTGCTTTGGTCTTGGACCACAAGCTCTGGGGACATCCCCCTTCCTGACATCCATTCCCCATTGCTGGTGAGGAGCGGGTGGCAGCTGGGATCTCTTCAGGTTGACACCTGAAGCTCTGGTCTATGTTGGGGAAGAGCAAGGGAAATCTAAACTCTTCCAGAGTTATGAAACGTTATCTTACAAATGCCTTCTGAGCATGAATCCTACACTGTATGTAGAGAGGCGCGTCCCCTGCCTAACCCTGGGGAGGTAAGACGTATTCCCTGAACTCTGACTCTGTACCCCTTGAATCCACCAGGAGCCAGAGCAGTTGTGAGAGCTATCTCCAGGACAGACAGGTCCCTCCTGCCTGCATGTCTTAAAACATAATTTCCCACAGAAACAATAATAGAAGAGGAATTAGAGCCCCAGGTCAAGCTATTAGCAATGTCACCTCTTGGAAGTATTTCAACTCCATTGGCACATCCCCAGTCTGAGTTCTTGTCTTTTGTCTGCATAATTGCAGCAGTTTCCAAGGTGGTTCACTGCGTCTGCTCTCTCCTACCACTCATCCTTTCTATAGCCTACTACCAAATCATTTTCCTTACATATAAATTACTTATTATTGCTAATATCCTTGTTTCTGTCTACTAGGCTCCAAGCCATTATTAACATAATTTTTTTGTTTGTTAAAATAAATTTTATTGTGTATACAGTATTCGAGGTTTACAACATAATGCTATGGGAATACATATAGATAGTAAAATGATTACTGTAGTGAAGCACATTAACACAGCTGTCATTTCACATAGTTACTTTATTTTTGTGACAAGAGGAGCTAAAATCTACTTATTTAACAAAAATCCCTAATACAATACAATTTTATTACCTAACTGCTCATGTTGTACATCAGATCTCTAAACTTCTTTATCCTGCATATCTGCTATTTTGTATCCTTTGACCTATATTCCCCCAATCTGCTCATTTCCTCTCTCTGCCGCCTCACCCATGGTAACCATTGTTCCATTCTCTATCTCTGTTCCATTCTCTATCTCTAATATTTTTTAAAACTATTCCACATATAAGTGAGATTACGCAATATTTTTTTTTCTGTGTCTGGTGTATTTCACTTAGTATAATGTCCTCTAGATCCTTCCACAGCATAATATTTTAAAAACTCAGTCAAACAGCATCATATTTAAATCTGTTGCTGAAGTATCTGTAAAAATAATCAGAAAAGGTGGCAATACTGTATGTTTTATCCACAAAGTAATCTAGAAATTATCCCCCAGTTTGATTAGAGATAATAAAATGCCATGTAACCAACCACCCTTTTTCGCTTCTAAGAATAACAGTCTCTTTTAGGGGTTAGATATACCAAACACAATGAAATTCACTTTCAATAATTTATAATTTTACCACTTTCCTTGACTCTAGAATTTGAAGTGAAGGAAGTAGGTATGTTGTTTTGACTAAGTCAAAAATTTTCTTTTTGGTAGTGAGATAGAGCTGTTAATATGAACAACAGTAATTCTAGTTTTCGGCAGAAAAATTATTGTGAGACCTAAGTTGGCAGCCTTGAGATTTTATTTTATTATTCCATTTTTTTTTAGTCATTAAAGAGGTTGAAAGAAAGTCAAAATGTTTCAGAAATATTTTCCACTTTCTTTTGGTTACAAAATAAGCCCCCCTTACACAAAAGCTTATCCCCCCATAGTATATTAAAGAGGTTAAACAAATGATAAGTGAAAAAGCCATTAAGCTTATTCTATTTTTAAAATTTCCCCCCTTTTCCTGTCTTATTCCCCAAAGTCATGCAAAAATGCTGCTTAGATCATGTGAACAGAGGATATAAAATGGCCCTCCCCAGATTATGGTGATTCTGAACAGCATGTTAGCAAAGAAGGTATTTATGGCTGACAGAGTAATGGGAAAGTTTGTATTTTAAAATAATAGATTATTCATATAGGGACCATAATAGCTCTATCTGTGTTCAGCACAAAGAGATACAAGACCATGGACGGGGTTGTGATCAAAAGAGCAGTTGTATCAACATACATGGCCATAGAGGTCATTCTACCTGGTATTCTGGACCCTCTGGGTAGAAGGCATATTTCGATGCTTCTATTAGTGGAAAATGGGGCCACCATAACCTTTAACACTGTCTGCAAAATAAGCTACAAAGATTTATGCAGAGAAGTGTGTCTACCCTCATTTAGAGCCAGGCCGGGCTTGCCCTGATTTTGCGAGCCTGCTCAAAGAGTGCCAGGAGCATCCAGGTGACCCCTCATTATCCTGCACAACTCACAGGGATCACAGCTACAGCATCGTTGATTTTTGTTTGTGAAAAAAGTTGCTAACTGAAGTGCAAGGACATTCAAAATGCTTGGTGAAGAATGTCTTTTCCTATCTACTAGGTTTGCTGCATTCACAATTCTATCTCTCCCTTGAAATCTCCTTTTGAAACTGTATTTTTACTATATTTGCAAAGGCTATTTAGTGTTTTCACTTTCCAAGATTTCTTACGCACATATTTAATTTCCTAGTCTGAATCCATGAAAAACTGAAATGGGTAAATATATACTTTAAATGAATACAGTTTTATTACTTTCTCATAAATACTAATTATGGACTCAAACCAAATACCAATAAATGTTTCTAAGTATATGCATCCTGATTTGTGAATCCAATAGCTTGTTTGTAATTATCGTATTGAGTGTAAGCCAATGCAGATGAAATGCTTGCCAACCTTTCTGTGTAGTTAACTGTTTTTCTCTATATTTTTGTTACTTCATTTGCTCAGCAAACCCTTTCTCTATGGACTCTACAAAGCAGATCCCTCACGTACATTCACAAACTCTTAATTTAACGTGGTCCACATGACCATTCTCTGGGCGAGAGCCATCGCAGAAAGCTTCCTTCAAGTGTTAATCTAGAGGGTGAAACAGTCAAGCCCTGGAATCAGGAGCGGCTTTGTAGCAACAGTAGAGACTTGGTTTGCAGCCTTTGAACAAATTACTTATATACATGAGAAGCAGTTTCCTCAGTTATAAAACAGGGAGAATAATCCTGGGAATAACACGCTAATGTGTGTAAAGCTCTTAAAGATCCTCTTGTGAGACGTGCAGTAAAAGGACAAAGTAATATTATTGGTACCCTGTCAACACTCAAACAATACGTTTAGGTATTAAGCAAAAGTGACTATAAATATAAGCAGAATCAGGGCCTGCAGTATAATCACATAATCCCAGTCAGTGTGCTCACCCAGAACTATAATTTAGCTACACATTCCAAGAAGATAAACTATTTACATGAACATATCTATTCAGCTTTATTATATCAGAATTACAAACTTGCTTGTGATGGGGAGGGTAACAATTTTCTTACATCTGTCTCATCTACTTAGTTCTGATTTGTTTCATTAATTGAGTTTGTTTTTTTTCTATCTATGCTGATTTTTCTATAGAGAATAGACTTTCCTAAGTTACTTGAAGGTATAGTGCCGGTTGGGCTCTGACTTGATCTTTCATTTATCTACTCCACATTGAGTTTTAGAAAGCTTGTGGTTACTTTCAAAGGACATGGACCCATTGCGTAGCAGATGTGCTAATTTGATTCTTTTTGCAAATATCTGTTAGTTTTGCTTCCCTTTTGGAATCCTCGGAATTGATCAAACCGAAGGCAAACTAAAAATGTTCTCTTTTGATCCTGACCTACGGAATAGAGCTATGCTTTAATCAAAGGACATCATATTTCATATAATAATCACCACTGTTTTCCACATAAACATAATAAATTTGCAATTCCACAGTTATTGTCTTTCCCATTCCACTAAATTTAAAGTATCAGGTTATGTTTTTTCAATGTCTCCTCTCAACCACATCAATGAATCTTGGTTATGATTTTTGATACTTTAAGATTCATATTTTTATTATTTTTAAGGATTTAATAGAAATATAAGTTTCTTAATTTTTAACAAAACAAAGATCTCATGAGATAGTGGTATTTGCAGAGAATGTTATAATTTCTAACATTTCAAGTTTGGATTATCTCATTTTGTTTTTGGCATATAAATACACACAAACTATGTATAGACATGCTTTCCAAATAAGAACTATAGCATTTCTGTTTGTTTCTATTAGGAATAAAAGTAGAATATTCTGGAGCAAGTCCAGTATTTCTTGGAGTACACTAGGCCAGAAATATTTTCTTTCTGGGTTTATTCCCCACTCTCTCATCCTAATAGATTCTCATTAAATTATGACAAAGAGATTTAAAAATAAATCACAGTCTATAAGAAAGCCCTAGCCATCTGATGACAATTTGTGAATATACATATACTTGGGGTTTGAGATAAGAGGTACATAGAACATAAGAAAGTAGATGGCTCGCAGATGGTAGAGATGCACTTGCATGATCTACCTTAGACATCACAGTCACAGTCATGACCAATAGCTAAATCTCCATTTTCAAGGTGGCTTCTCTCCTCCCTCTGCTCTTCTAACTCATTTGCTACCCCCAAAGAAACATTTCAAGAAAGTGTCAAAAAAAACAAAAACAAAAACAAACAAACAAAAAAAAACAAGGCATGTGTTGTGGGGAGTTGCCCATCAACACAATGATCTGTTACTTCACAGACATCCCAACAACTCCCTGCCACGTGGCCCAGAGAGAAAAGTCTTCCAATCAATAAAAAGGCAAATTAGAGGAAATTCCTGAGTTGAACAAAGGAATTGGTTAAGAGTTCTTTTTTTCTACTCAACTCAGATACCTCAGAGAAGAGCTCTTGTATATCCTGGAGTGAATTCAGCACATTCTGACCTAACATCCCCACTGATCAGGGGATCAGTATCAAGATCTTATCATTTGCCAGGAGTGCCCCTACTTTTCTAACAGGAAATGTCACTGCTTCTGTCCTGATCTAAACACTGTCCTCACACTGCCCAGCTTACTAAGTTCCACTCCTCCGACATTCAAATTGACTTACAACTGTCATCTGCCCTGCACAAGAGTTTCTTAAACTCTGCAATTTAACAAAAAGTTAGCAAATCATGGCAGCAGAGTTATTTCCTCTAACGAAATTCAAAAATTCTAAAATGAGTGTTTCTGCATGGATCCTTCCTGGTTGGGAAATTGAGGGGACCAGAGCTTTGTCCCTTGAGTTCCTCCTTTCTTGACGTCTCTTTCTGCAGCCCCTAAAAGGATTCTGAGGGGAATGAAAAACCTCTGAATTAGACAGTAAGAGGAAACCTCCATGTGAATTTTTATTTCCCTAAATAATTAACTCCTTAGCTCCATCTAAATGTAACAGTCAACAAAACCATCCGCCACCATCCCCAAATCTTGCAGGAAAACTTAATATTTCCTCTTTTTGAATGGTGAATTAATTTTAAAATGAAATCACAAGATTTACAGGTTGTAGATCTATAGAAATCACTAATAACTAGATATCAGTTACATTTTTTTCCTTTATGATGCCACAGATCTGACCCTCTGCAAGGAGACAAATAGACTTTCTTCTCCTTCATATTTGTGGTTCTCACACATTCTCCAACACTTTCTTCTCACTTCTTTATCTGATGTCCTCTATTTAGATGATAAACATCAGGAAGGCAGGGATCTTGTCTGTTAGTCATCTCTACACAATACCAAAGAATTGTCCTAAATGCACATTAGCACTTGGTAACCATTGCTTGCTAAGATCAATAAAGAAGAACTTTATTTGAAATATGTATAGTCACTTGATCTGAAAATGCTGAGTTTTTTGCACTTGTTATTATGAACAACCTCTCCCCACACACAAAAGGAGGGGTTACGAAGCAGATGATGCCTGTTACTCGGCAAGCAACTCAGCCTTGTTCTGAACACGTACCTCACACTATTAATGTTGTATCTCTGTGCCTGGGAAGAGGCTACAATAGCAAGTTTCTACTTTCCTAATGGTATACAAATTAAATGTCAGCTGAATCCTGCAGTAACAAATATGCATTGGGTAGTAAGTATCGAAGGCTCAATGATGAGGATGGACAGCCATGTCCCTACCCTTGTGGAGACTGCAACTGGGACAGGGAGAATAGGCATTGCCCACTGGTGAGTGTGCACGTGTGTGTGTGTGTGTCTAACACAGCCCTCAACAATGTAGAGTGTGAAAAAGACATCCATTAAATGTTCCCTCAAAGTGCCACAAAGGAAGTGACACTGTCCTATGGACACCTTGAGTAGAGAGCTTTATCCTAAGCCAAGAAGGCTGGGTTAGAAACTGAGACTAGAAAGACACCTAGCAGTTAAGAAGGCAAAAAGCAAGGAGGGAAGAGAATGTATAGCCCAGGGAACAGCGCGCACAAAAGCGCAGGTAGGAAGGGAGCTTGGCAAATACCAGCACCTCAGAGAAGGCCAGTGAGGAACAGTTTCTTAAAATGAGGTAAAGTGAAAATATTTCTGAAGGCAAACAAGGTCAAGCAAATTCTAAAGCCACTTCTGTTATTAACCTGTAGGCAACCCGATTATTTTCCCTCACAGCCTTTTCCCCTGGACCGACGGCACAGCTAAGCCCCTCGGCTGAGAGTGGGAGGTCCTGCTGATTGACAAGCAGTCACTGGTGAGCCACAGTCAGTCATTCCCGACAAGCCCAGGTTATTATTAAATGTAGTGGAGCAGCGAATTCAATGGTTAGAAACGGAATGGAGAGAGCCTGAGAAACGCAGTGAGGCAGCCTAGAGGAGAGCCACCTCCATGGAACAGGAAGTCTTTTCTCTTTTCAGAGCATCATCCATCATGCTGGGGGAAACGGCAGGAACGTAACCTACTACTTCTTAATAGGCTTCTGCACAGAGAGTGGCTTTGAAGCAGCAGCTGCCCACAGTAAATTTCACTGACCCTTAGAGCCTTTCCCCAAGTTTTCCAACTGTTTTGTCTCCTGAGCTGCAGCTCAGTGTTGGGTCCAAATCACAGCACCTGACTAAACTAAGGAGACTCCCCCGTATGAGAATGAAAAGCGTTCAGTGATGTTGTCTTTTCTGTGCTACCCCAACAGTGAGACATGATGCCATTCCATCTGGCCATAAAGTGTATTCTTTCCCAGGGAGAAGAAGCCCAGCAAGGGATTTTTATTTTAGGGTCTGGTATTTTACTGTACACATATCAAAGAAAACACAATGAAATACAGCACGACCTCAAGATAATGCAGCCAAGGGGTCAAGTCTTCTCAATAAAGCAGAATTAATAAGTCTAGTAAGACCAAAGGCCTTTAGAGTTCTTTTAGGCTTTATTTTTTTTTAAATTATGAAGTTGCAGAGACATAAAAAAAATCAAAGGACAGTGTCACAAATAACTAATGTGGAAATTAAGAAAAGTATACCTGAAGATTCAGCTTTTTCCTCTTCTGAACAATTTTCATAACAATTCCAATTAAATTTCAGGAAATATGATTCTTATGTACCAAACAGATAAAAATTAATGCAATCAATAAATATGTTGCCTTTGATGCCAAGGGTTGATGTTCCACACCCTCTGCTGATAGAACTTGTGTGCTGAGCTCTACTTTTCAGGAGCAGGAATAGATTTCCTTAGCTCTTAGAGCCTATCTTAGAGCCTGGTCCCCCAACAGGCTGTGGGAGACCTTCCTGAAATGAGTGACTGTGAACCTACCTGACACTGACAGGCGGAGGCCTGAAATCACCCTCTGGCTTTTATTACTGCCAACCCTACACACTCACTTTCAAACTTCAGTTCTTCCACCTGACCCCAAGCAGTGGATAGAGACAGAAGCAAGCAGCACGGTTTTGGTGGCCCAGGTTTTGAGTCATGCTCTTGCAGGTGAAATACCTCTCAGGTGCCTTAGAGAGGCAGGGGAAAAGCAGAAAGGAGGAAAGGCTCCAGTTCCACTGTCTGATCCACATAAATTCCTATAAAGTTGTCACAATTAAGCACTTAACTTAATGAAGCCATCTTCTTTGGATTCTACTCATGTTCCTTAATCATGAAAATGTCAGAAAAAAATGATGTATCAATGATTTTTTCTTTAATTTTGAAGAGAAAATTTTAAAATATAGCTAGCTATATTCACTATAATAATGATTATCACAGTGACCATTAGTTGAGCAAAGATCACAGTCTAGGCACTTTTCATCCCTTCCTTCCTTGAGGTCTGGAACCCTATGGTTGCCCAGGAGTATGCCCAGAATAGATGCTCAAGAAACATTTGCTGATGGAATTGGAAATGAATAGATGAGCCTAAGAGCATAATTCACTAACGCACATGAAAGTGACTGAGTCAGGGTCATGTCATGCATGTATATGCCTTTAGGCCAACTTCAAAGTAAAGGAAAAACCCAATTAATTTTATATTTTAATTACTAGTATAATAAGCCCAGCTAATTATGAACTATTTAATAATATGAACCAATAACTAGAGGGAATTAAGTCAATAATTACCAGTAATGACTAAAGAATAGCATTACTAATTAGCACTCTGTTCCCATAGGCAGAGTCGAAAGTCAACTAACAAGCCAGTTTAGGGTGAAGAAAGAGTCAGATGCATACTCCTAAGCACTAACATTAAGTTCTAAGATTCAAGACTATTCCCATTCCATGCCTACATAGGTTGAGCCATATGAAACTGCTGTTTTTGTTAAAATACTCAAATGTCTTCAGTTTCATATGGCTCAACCTAAAGTTTTCATGTAGATATCCTTATGCTGAACTAGAAATAAAGGTAAGAAATTACTATAGGTTAGGAATATTACTAACATTTCACTCTCTGAAGAGAAATGAAAAGAAATTCTGTTAAAATTTCTGGCCCCTTTACACTTATACAGGCTATATTTATATAATTCATTTGTATATTCAACATTCATATATTGAATATATTCAATTGATCCTTGCCCATAAGAACTCAAACACTTCTTAGCAGAGGAGATAAATAAGAAAGCAAATATAGCTCTTCAAGATTTCGAAAGTTCAGGTAAATATGTAAGCTCACTAGGTGAGGCAAACTGAAATGAACTTTTGGAGTTCCTCCAGTATTTCTCCATTAATGCAGAAGTGGTAATAACAGGCTCCAGAGGGATTATTTCCTACTTTCTTCTTTAAAGTACAAGTCCTAGTTAGGAAAAAGAGGTCCTGAGTCTTGGACTATTATAAAAGTAAAGAAGTATTAGTTGTGAATACTGTGTTAAAAAGAGGACACAAATAATGGGGATATTGGAGATCACACACACACACACACACACACACACACACACACACAGAGTCATGCACCACATGAGGACATTTTGGTCAACAACAGACTGCATATATGACAGTGGTCCCATAAGATTACAATACCTTAATTTTACTCTACCTTTTTGATGTTTAGGTATGTTTAAATATACAAACACTTACCATTGTGTTATCATTGTCTACAATATTCAGTACAGTAACATGCTGTACAGGTTTGTAGCCTAGGAGCAATAAGCTATGTCATATAGCCTAGGTGTGTAGTAGGCTATACCATCTAGGTTTGTGTAAGTACACTCTGTGATGTTCGCACAAGAATAAAATTGCCTAACAATGTACTTCTCAGAAAGCAACCCTGTCATTAAGCAATGCATATTTCAATATATAAATATTTATTGAGCACCAAACATGTATAAATATTATGCTGGGTACCATGGAGAATGCAAGAATAATTAAGGCAATGGTCCTCACCTTCATGGATCTTAAATTCAAGCCAGAAAGAAAGAAGTAAACACAACAAACTACACGGGGTGGCAAAGGTTAACAGACCAGGAAAGAGAATCAAGCAAAGTGAATATTGGCCAGAAGGCTTGGGGGGCTAAGTAGCAGAATCAAGGACAGCTTTATACAGAAGTGGTATTTGAATGGGCCATGAAGAATGACCACTATCCTGGCAGGTAGTGTGACTCGAGATGGAGGTTTAGAGAATTGCAAGCAAAGGAACATGAGAAAAAGCAATAGAGAGGACCAGAATGGCACAGCAAGATCAGAAAAATCCAAAACTCCTCGAGTAAATGGGGTATAGAGACTGGCACGGAAGAGAAGGATGGTAGGATAAATTGGAGCTAGAATGTGGAAAGTCTTAAATTAAGAAGGAAAGAGTCAAATTTATTCTGTAGGTAGTAGAGAGGCACTAAAGGATTTGGGGCAGAAATAATGATTAGAGCCACATTTTAGGGAGAACAATCTGGCAGCTGTAGGTAAGACAGACTGGGAATGGCAGGAAGCAGGGCAGCTGGGGTGGTACCTGCGGTGACAGGGGTGGAAATGGCAGGGAGGTGAGTTCTACGTCAGGGAGAACAGGGGAGGAGAAGGGTGGTGAGGGGCTGAGCCCATGGAGTGACGTCAACGTGGAACTGAGGGAATGCATGTGAGCAGCACAGCAGAGGCTGCCTCATTGGGATGTGATGGCCAATTACATATGGAGCAGGAGGAGCCATAAGGTGAAGAAAACACCAACGTTGCAGCTAGAATGACTAGGTGGTCCCACTACCAGAGATGGGGACATGATGGGTTCACTGCGTTAGAGGAGCACTGATAGAAAGGTTTTCAACACGGGATGAGAAAGACAGATCTGGGCTCAGGATAGGGGCCAGGGCCTATTTTAGAGTCAATCTTCTAGAGTTGGAAAGTGAATAATTTACCAGTTTAGGAAATATTACATAATTAATAAAAGGAAAGGTTTTCACCAGGAGAATTAAATCTGAAGTATAATATATCATAATATGTGGTTAAATGAATCCAATTAGGTTATAAAATAAGTTTTAAAAGTCTAAGGAAAGAAAGCGAATGGAGAAATGAACTAAGAGCTCACAGGAAAAGGGGAAAGAAAATTTTAACAGCACAAAAGAATTCACTTAAAAGATGAAGATTGGGAGCCTAACTGGGCAGAGGAGATATGGGGGGAAATTCAATTTTTAAATCAAAATTTGCAAGGACAATGTAAAATGTGGTGCTAAATTCAGACAGAAGTTAGCTAAGAATGTGTACAACTCTGTTAGGGAGAGCCTCATTCATTTTAGTATCTAAGGCTACATATGAGAGGGAAAAAAAGAGAAACGTTTTAATAAGAGGATTTGACAAACTCCAAAAGAATTGAGTGGAAGTGAAATAAAAGGACACTGGGATGGGCTCACCAGAAATATTTGTTTGAAAGATGGAAGGAGGTTTGTTTTTCCAGTGTTACATAAACTAATCACCAGTATTTAAAGTTTACTGCCTCTTGGTAATCCCAACTTCTAGAATGACTTAGACGTTAACAGACGTGCTCCGGCATTGTTTCCACACAAAGTCAGTGACTGCCTTTTCTTGTTAGAAATGAGTCACACTTTCTCTTAAATATCCCTACTACTCCTCCCTTTATTTGCTAATATAATTCTGAAAGGGTAGCATGTACAAAGACCTTCATTTTGACAACTCTTCTACATTTGAGAACTTGCCTTATAAAACAGCAGGGACACATATTATGTCTTTTTTCCTAATCACTTCAGGAGGCTACCCAATATTCTGAAAGCTTATATTTTCTGAGCCTCCAAATATTTTGCTATGAAAGCTTACATACCCTAGAAAATTGGGCCATTTTGAAATCTAATTTGGAAAGAATATAAATAGACATCAATAGTTGCATAAAACTTACATTCAACGGAACTACCTACAGTAGCTTGGCCATCTGATATACAGAAGCAATCCAGTATGCATGCATGCCTGCCATTTTGCATCATTATGGGATGTAGAGATCAGAGGGGGTGGAACTCTGACAACAGAGTGAGCAAACTGGGGATGTATGGAAAGGCAGAGGACACTCTGCAGCATGCTTTGATGTATTTCAGTCTTTCTGTGCAGGTTTAACAATAAGGCTATATATTTTCTTTACTATGTCAATCAAAAGCAAAAATAGAATAAATCTTCACTACACCAAATAATTATTATACCATGTTAAAGTTACAAGTATGAACGTGGGGATTTTTGAGCCAAAAAAGTATAAAATACATGTCAAGTAACAAAACAAAACAAAAAAAGTTTAAGAATAATATCTGAGTATAGTTTTCTGGCAATATAAAAAAAATTAATGTAGAGGTTGAATACGTAAAAGAAGAAACCAAGCAGCATAATAAAAAGCAATAAAACTTGGACCTAGGATGAGAAAGAAGAGATAATACAGTGCCTGACATTTCAGCTAAGAAACGACCAAGCTGGGTTCTCTGAATCCTTGACCTATGAATGATGTGATGGTGGTGGTGATGATGAACAAGACGATGATGACCTCTATTTTGAAAGAACTTACTAAGCATTATCTCATTTAATCCTCATGACAATCCGATAAGGAAACTACTTTAATTGTCCCCATTTCACAGATAAGGAAATTAAAACTTCCTGGAACTCTTGGCAGGATATACAAGACTAGGCAGAAGAAGTAGAGACATACATAAAGAATCTGACTGATGACATAAAAGAAGAAACACCCACAAAAGAAAGATGCTACAGAATGCGGAAACATGGCAGATGACCAAAAGTTACACTACAATGAAACAGTCATTGAAAATCCAATATAAACCAAGGAAAAATGTAAGAAAGACATATTTTTTTCTTCTAACAAGTTGTTATTGCATCTAGAAAATAAAGTTGAAGAGAAAATTTCTTTGGCATATTTATACTGTTTTGTAAAGATAACAGTTGTTCAATGTGTACAAATTAAAAAGAGTATATACATTAAAGTTTTATAAATCCAACTGTTAAAATGCAATTTTAAGATGGTCATGTTTGGCTCAGGAATCACCTAGAAAAAGCTTGATAGTTTAACTATTTCCCATATAATCTTATGTAGTTCATCACGTACACAACCGATGTCTAAATCCTGAGGTGACACACACAGATAGTTCTGTCTCCTCTTTGGCAAAGCTGGTAGTACCCCCAACAGGTGACAAATGGGTGGAAAGCTGGGACCATGTTTGGTATCAGTGAGGTGATCAAGCGATAGTCACAGGAGGAAGAATCAAAGTTTAAGATGCCCCGCAGAAGTAGAGTCACAAGAATACACAAACTGGAAATGAGAGTTGCAGAGAAAACATCTGTAAGCCGTGCTACTGTAGGGGGAAGGCAAACCCTCCAGCAGTCCCTTGCCAGGCAGTGTCAGTGTAAACCAACACCTCAGCCACAGGAGTTTCTGCTCCAGATCAAAAGGACAGCAGCAATGCCATCTGCTGTTTGCTTAGAAAAATGGTAAGAGCAGATGTTTCCATATGCTGACCTGCCATCCCTTGACTAAGAGGCCACTTGAAAAATAATCAAGAAATAACACAGAAGAAACATCTGCACAGTGTACAGCAGACCACCAATCACGCAGCACAGGAGAGAGGGAACATGCAATGCACCCATGAAATGATTGTAGGGAGGTCCCCAACAAGTGGTGGGGCCCCCTCATGTGTACATGCCATATGAGAACAAATAAAGGCAAGATTAGTACTGGGCAAGGGACGGTTAAAATGTTCCCTGTGGACCTGAGTAATTTTGGTGGGCAAATCCTAACCTATTTCAAATATCTTCAAAAGGCTCGGAGCTACACATCAGACTTCTCTCTTTTGTTGCCTATGATATAATTTGATTTTGTTTAGCCTACATTTTAGGCATCACTGAAATTAAATGATTAGCGGTTCCTTAAGAACAAGTCATGGCCTGTAGATTTAAAAAACCCGAACGCAAAGTGCCTGTGCAATGCGAGGTCAGGATATGGTGAGAGGATTTGCAACTCACCTCTCCTGCTACCAGGAGCTCCAAGAGGACCTCACCCCCAGGGTGAGGCTGATGCAAGCAGAGCTCTTGGAAATTGCTGAGTCACTTGCCAGCCACCAGGCAGGACAGCAGAAGCTCAGCCTCAGAAGGAAGCAAGTGTCATTTAGGATTTACACCTCAAGCTTGCTCCCCTTGTTTTGTGGCCACATCTGCCACCTATGCAAGTTCATCCTCTTGTTCTGAGAGCCTTGCATTAAAAGTACTAGTCCTCTCTTCCTGTCACTCGGCTGGATGCAAGTCTTTGGGCCCCATTTCCCACCAGCTAATCATCACCTCAGCCGCTCAAGTAATTTTCTCAGCCAGAACACATGTACTCGGGAGTAAATGTTATTCAGGAAATTCAGAATTTTTCATAATCATAAGTTTTCCCTTTGTGCACATGGAGAACAAAATGTTTACATGACCTGTATTTCCTCTTAAAAATGTTAAACCTTTCTATTTAGGAGTTTGCTTTCAAGGCACTAATTTTTTTCTAACTTCATTTCATTATTTGTTCCATCCTCTTCTAATTTATTTTTCTGATCTAGTGACCTATTGCCTCATCTGTCCTCGACAGCTTTGGTTTGGGTTTGGTAATTTGGGACAGGGGAAAGAAATCTGGCTCATTTTTAAATGAATACTTCCTTCCCCTTCCTGCTATGAAGGAGGCATTTTCTGTTGACCAGAGAGGGTGACTCTCTTATTTTCCTTGCTTCAGATCCATTGGCACACAGTAAATGCTTAAGTGTTTGAATAAATAAAAAAGGATTATCAGGAAAGATCTTATGAAAATGCCTGCTATATCATAAAACCACCAGAAATAATACAGAATCTCCCTAAAAATAAAATGCCAGTACTAGTGGGGACCTTAAAGTCTGTAATTGCTGCCATAGCATCCCCCGAATTCTTGAGGGAGCAGAATGTTTGGTGATACTTCTCTCTTACAGCAAGACAGCTTTTGGAGGAAAATGTCACAATATCATAGTTTTCTATATGTTCTAAGGACAGTGAGGTCTTGTAATAAAGTTTGCTTTTTTAGATCCTATCAATTATATAATATAGTACATGCATCTAATATTTATACTACACATCATTCTCAAAAAGAGATAGAAAGAACTAATGTATTACCCAATTTTCAAAACTGAAAAAGATTTTGTCTCTTTCAAAGTTGTGGTGTTATTAGAACAAACATATATCATTGGCATTCTCTTTGAACATGGCACCGTAGGAAATCCTCTTCAGATATACCCTCAGAATTTTTTCTTCCCCCTCCTCCCCCCTTTTTTTGTGCATTCTATAGTGGTCACAAAGCTTTCCTTTAAGAATTAATTTGAACTTTGTAACTATCTATCTGTCATTTAGAAGCAACCATTGTCAATAACATGATCAAGCTGGACACCATTTGTTAAAAATCAAGATGTGATTAGAAAGTGCTGTATGATTAGTGATCTTCTTCTGTGACTCAAACTGGCTTTAATATTTTTATACAACAAAAATATTTTGAGCAGTGGAAGAACTGCTACAATAATTCTAAGATGGCAATTTTGATGGATATTGTCTGTATATAGGTATACCATGGGTTCAGTTCCAGACCACTGCAATAAAGCAAATATCATAATAAAGCCAGTCACACAAATTTGTTTGTTTCCCAGTACATATACAAGTTATGTTTACACTATACTGTAGTCTATTAAGTGTGCAATAGCGTTATGTCTAAAAAAAGTACATAACTTAATTAAAAATACTTTATTGCTAAAAAAAATGCTAACAAAGAAAACACATGCTATTGGAAAAATGGTGCTGGTAGACTTGCTCAACACAGGGTTGCCACAAACCTTCAGTTTGTAAAAAACTCAATATCTGTGAAGCACAATAAAGCAAAGCACAATAAAATGAGGTATGACTGTATTATATTTCTATTTTATGATGATACTCCTGCATCAAAGTAGAGTATAAAATCTAATATAATGTAAAACTATACCAGTACTACGTTGTTTTAGTTACTATAGCCTTGTAGTATAGCTTGAAGTCTGGTAAATTAATGCCTCCCAATTTGTTCTCTTTGCTTAAGATTACTTTTGCTATATGTAGTCTTATCTGGTTCATATGAAGCAGAGAATTGTTTTTTCTAGATCTGCAAAAAATGATGTTGGTATTTTAATAGGGATCGCATTGAATCTGTAGATCACTTTGTGTAGTACAGACATTTTAGCAGTGTTGATTCTGCTAACCCATGAACATGGTATGATTTTCCACATGTTTATGCCCTCTGCTATTTCCTTCCTCAGTGTTTTGTAGTTCTCCCTGTGGAGGTCTTTCACCTCCTTAGTTAAATATATTCGTGGGTATTTTATTTTCTTTGTTGCTATTGTGAAGGGTATTGAGTCTTTGATTTGGTTCTCAGTTTCACTGTCGTTGGTGTATAGGAATGCTATTGATTTTATAATCTGAGACTTTGCTGAATTTACTTATCAATTCCAGCAGTCTCATGGCAGAATCTTTGGGGTTTTCTAGATATAACATCATATCATCAGCAATGAGTGATAGTTTGACCTCTTCTGTCCCCATTTGGATGCCCTTGATTTCCTTCTCTTGTCTGATTGCTCTGGCTAGAAGTGGTGATAGAGGGCAACCCTGTCTGGTTCCAGTTCTAAGTGGGAATGCTTTCAATTTTTCCCTGTTCAGTATGATGTGTACTGTGGGTTTGCAATATATGGCTTTTATCATTTTTAGAGAAGTCCCATCTATGCCTATTTTGTTAAGCATTCTTATCATAAAAGGGTGATAAATTTTGTCAAATGCTTTTTCTGAATCTATTGAGAGGATCATATTGTCTTTGTTTTTACTTCTATTTATGTGTTGAATTACATTTATAGATTTGTGTATGTTGAACTATCCCTGCATCTCTGGGATGAAGCCCACTTAGTTGTGATGGATTATTTTTTTGATAAGCACTTGAATTCAGTTTGCTAGGATTTTGTTGAGAATTTTTGCATCTATATTCATAAGGGATATTGGTGTGTAGTTTTCTTTTTTTGTTGCTTCCTCTCCTGGTTTTGGTATCAGGGTAATGTTGGCTTCATAAAACGTGTTGGGGAGGATTCCTTCCTTCTCAATGTTGTGGAATAATTTCTGCAGGATAGGCACCAGTTCTCCTTTGTCGGTCAGGTAAAATTTGGGTGTGAAACCATCTGGTCCAGGACTTTTCTTTTTAGGAAGATTTTTTATTGCTGCTACAATTTTGGTACTTGATATTGGTCTGTTCAGGAATTCTATTTCTTCCTGATTGAGCCCAGGGAGGCTGTGTGTTTCTAAGAATTTGTCCATTTCCTCCATGTTTTCAAGTTTATGTGCATAGAGGTTTTTGTAGTATTCATAGATGATATTTTGTAATTCCATGGTATCAGTTGTAATTTCTCCTTTTTCATTCCTAATTGAGCTTATTAGAGTCCTTTCTTTTCTGCTTCTTGTTAATCTAGCAAGAGGCATGTCAATTTTATTTTTTCAAATGACCCCAACTTTTTGTTTTATTAATCTTCCATATAGTTTATTTGTGCTCTTTCTGTCTTTTGGATTAGGCATTTATGGATATAAATTTTCCTCTCAGGACTGCTTTAGCTGTGTCCCACAGATTTTGATAACTTGTGTCTCCTTTATTGTTTAGTTCAAAGAATCTTTTGATTTCCATATTAATTACCTCCTTAACCCAATAATCATTCAGCAGAAGGTTGTTCAGTTTCCATGACTTTGTGTAGAGATGAGAGTTTCTGTTGGAGTTGATTCCTAATTTTATTCCGCTGTGGTCTGAGAAGGTGAATAGTATAATTTCTATTTTTTTAAATTTGTTGAGACATGCTTTATGGCCTAGGATACGGTCAATCTCAGAGAACATCCCATGAGCTGATGAGAAAAACATGTATTCAGTGGTTTTCGGGTAGAATGTTCTATAAATGTCAGTCAGGTCTATTTGTTCTAGAGTTCTGTTTAAGTCTATTGTTTCTTTGCTTATTTTCTGTTTGGAGGATCTGTCCTGTTCTGTTAGAGGGGTGTTGAAGTCACCGGTGCTGCTGTTTATCATTTTGTTTAGATCAAGTAGGATTTGCTTTATGAATCTGAGTCCACCTGAGTTAGGTGCATAAATATTTAGAATTGTTATGCCTTCTTGTTGAATTGTAACCTTCACCATTATATAGTGACCACGTAAAATTATAAGATAATATAACACCCACATACTTTTAGTATGCTTTAGAATAGTATGATTATTTCATTTTGGAGACTCAGTTTTGCATGTTGTACATCATTTAGACTTGGTTATTCTCAGCTAGATTGTCCTATCCCAAGAGTCAGATGATCTCTGTACCGAAGCCATTTGTTGAATATACATCAGGCACATTGCTAGGGTCATTGCATTGTTAGGTAACTTTCTTTCATCACTGCTATCAAGCGGCTATTCGTAGTCTTTAAAAGACAGTTTGCCATAAGACAACAATATGTTCTAACAGGTTAGATAGCATGATACGAGTATTTGCCAAACCCAAGTATTTATTTGCCAATTACCTGGTCTTTTGAGGTTCTCAAACAAAACAGAAAATGGAGTCTTTGTCCTCAGAGCTGATATTACTATATGAAAAACAAGTCAGCTAAAAAATCAACAACAATTAATATAGAAAACTGTAAGGCAATCTAAACAACAGGCTAAGGTAGCATTTTTAAAAATTTTCTTACACTGCCTAAATGTAAACAACTTTGTCATTGGTTAAATAAATAACAGATCATGGAGAAAAGTCCAGGCCCTCAAAACTCAATCAAAAATTTCTGTGTGTAAATTAAATGTGGTTTTCTCATCTTCACTTTTGACATTCCATAGAGAGAGGTATACTGTGCAGGGCAAAGGATCTGCGGAACTATAATTCTTCAATCTCTAAGGCCACAGAGACTCAAATTAAAGGAAACATATTACCTAACCTACTTCCCAGAAACTAATTTTTTCTCAATTAAACAATAGATTTCTAATAGAAAATTAGCTGATATAAAATCCCGAAGGGCAGAAACAGGGTCTCCTTTGAACATATCCCTGGATCCAGTCCAGTGCTTAGACATAGAATAGTTACCTAAGGGAATGTCCTAAGGTCACTGACTTGTTTTATGGCTGGTAGGGTGAGAACATCACAGAGGAACAGGTTGTTCTTTACCTTCAATTTATTTACTAATGCACAGGCTGGGTATATACAATGACAATTATCAAAAAATGATTGAACTGAGTATTTGCTCAACTCAATATCCAACAGGCTATCTGATATATCAACTGAATTTACACTTTGCAATTTTATTGAAATGAATGATTGCTTCAGTGTCATGCAAAAAATCCCCCAAGTTTTCTGTTGTCCAGCTGTATGATTTTGTGCCCTTTGAGATGTGACTATAGTGATCCTATGCAGTTGTGTATTCTGGGAAGTTCTTGGAGAACTTGGGGAACATGTTGACATGTTACTGTCAACATTATGTGATCTTATTACTTACAGGTACCAGTAAAAGTTCAGCATCAATCTGAACAGATTTCAGAATCTTTTAAACTCATTCCTAAAGAAGTTGTGTCATGAGGAAGTTGTTTCAAAATATATCATCACCGAAAGTGTGACTCATTTGAGAATTAAAATTATTCAGAGTATCATTCTTAGTATGAACGTTGCTTAATGAATAAACCTGAAGTGTACAAAAATAGTAAAATAGTAATCAAATATTACAACACAATATCCTTATTTTCATCCTTCTGGGCTTTCACATATAAAACAAAGAACAAAATTTTTAAAATAAGCATGGGAATGTTTAAATAGAATTTTTAACCATGAAATTTTCTATTACATTATTCAGTAGGCTCATTTTTAAAAACTGGTTACTGCAGAAATATCTTACTGAATACCATATCCCTTGTTTAGAGGAATACATTTGTTTGTCCTTTTCTAGTTTCTCAAGCCTACATTAAAGAACAATTTCCTTTGAATTTTTCTCTGAATATGCCAAAGGAATGGCTGATAATAATCATAAAATATGACTGAATAATGCTCCAAAATAAACATTTGGCCTTTCACCTGATATTAAATATCTCTAGGCTTATATCCTCTAAAATTTGTAATAGGAAAGGTTATTTTTCTCTTACCTGACATTCAAGAGTCTTGAATACAAGACTCTGAAATATGATATAAAGATCTTCTAGATAGCATATGAGCACTGTCTGGAAAGTATCTAGCTATTGTTAATATAACAAGAATGGTTACATGGCTGGATACTTTCTGGATAGTCCTCATATACTTATGAAGTGCATTTAGTGAATAGTCCATATTGCTGGGTTAACTTTCATAGCATTGCTTCTTTCTTTCCCTTAATTTTAAACTTAAATTAGAGATGGGAGGAAAGAACCACAGTCTGGCTGCTGTGCTTCTGATTCATTCATTTCACAAATATTTTTGGGTGCCTACTATATGTCAGACATTGATGTAGGTAAACAAAACAGACAAAAACCTTTCCGTCAGAAATCTATATTACCTCTGCTTCCCTTACCCCAAAATTTACAGTAGTACACTCCAAGTAACCCTAGAATAGTGGAAAAATCAATCTGATTCTCTATAATCTATTACCTCTTCTTTTATTTGCCCCAATAAGGCTATTTAAGTGACAATGTTATAAACATAATGAGTTTCAGTGACACCGACATTGTGTGAAGCTGCTTATGATATTGTTTGAAAAACAAAGACTAAGGGAAAGTATGAAAGGGGAGGACTATCACATTTTAGAAATTCCTTTCCTTTCTGGGTTCTCATTGGAGCTGCCAAAGCATTTTAACACCTACATAGACAAGTGATGAATATGATGAATATGCATTTAAAGGTGAAGGTCCTTAAATGCTCAAAGGAACCACATTTGCCTGCATCTACTTGGGACTTGTCTAGTGGAAATGACTTCATTTACCTACAGGTCAAGCTTAAGGAAGGAGAAAGGGTAAAGGCTGATATTGCTTGATATTCCCTTAATCAGCCAAATGAAAAGAGGACAGTTTTTCTATCACTTATTTTTTCTGTTTGTCAGCTCTTATCTTATAACTTTAGATAAAGCTTACCAAGTTTCAAGTTGACATACTATTAAAGAATATAATGGAAAACTGGACACTCTCAAGAAAATCAAACCCAGGTCCTCCTAGGTTGTTTAAGAGAATCTTCCCTTGGGGAGCAGCATCTGAACCTCAGACCCCTGATTCTTCTCTCCTTAATCGTCCTGGCTCTTGAGCGACTCTCTAGAGAACACTACCAACTCACAGTGGCCTCGGAGGTATTGCAGACCCTCAGCACTCAGAGGGAAGTTGGACTCCAAAATATCCTTAACTCTCCTTGCACAGCAGCAAAGATAGGCCAGAGGAGGATATGAAACAGAAACAACTGGACAATCTAGTTTTCAAGTCATGACATGGCAGCCCGAGTGTCCCTTGCACGCACATGCACTCCTGGCATCTTTCTTTGTGTGTCTAATCTCTTCTTACAAGGAGATACCAGTCAGATTGAAATAGAGCTCACCCCAATGTCCTCAATTTAGCTTAATTAGTTCTGTAAATACAGAATCTCCAAATACATTCTGAGGTATTGGGAGTTAGGCCTTCAGCATATG